>VZQC01013763.1:4936921-4986921 GCA_009823505.1 Rhizomys pruinosus | reverse complement strand
TTATTTTCCAACAGATACAGTCCACCTGGTCTGATTATGCCAGTAAGGATAGCAGCAACCTGGATTTTAAACTGAATTATTATTTTAAATTCTTCCTAAAGGAAAAATAAAGGACATGTTTTGAAACATACTATTTTTTTTAATTTTTTTAAATTTATTTTTGTATGTGTATTATGAATGTATTGTCTGCATGTAGGTTTGTGCACTCATGTCGTGCAATGCCTCGGAGGTCAGAAGAGGATGTCGGATTCCCCTGGAACTGGAGTTCTCCTGGAATTGGAGTTACAGACGGTTCTCAGCCGCCATGTGGGTGCTGGGGATCGAACCCGGGTCCTTTGCAAGAGCAGTCGGTGCTCTTAACCGCTAGGCCATCTCTCCAGCCCCGAAACATACTATTTTTTAACAATTAAATTTTCTGCTTTCATTTCCATAAGATCATTGAGTACTAGACTGAGTAAAAATCCTTCAAAAGTATAATTAAAAATCTATTTATAATTTGGTAACCACAGCTACTTGCTGGGTAATTTCACTCAAAACTTTTTAATAATCATTTTGGAATTTGCATTGCTATGTGATATAAGAATATAATGGAAAGTAGACTAAGACAGTCTCTTAGTGATGGCAAACTCTAAATAGATAATGGCATTACAAATAACGTATTTAGCTGACACGGTGACAGGTGTCTGTAATCCCAGTGCTCCAGAGGCAGATATAGGGGGATTGTTAAGTAGATGGGGAAGCTTGGACTACATCTTGGGACTTGGTCTTAAACAAATCAAATTTAAACGACTATATTGGATGTCTTGATTGTGTTTGAGACTGTAAGGCTTATATAATAACTTTTATCTTACCTTTAGAATTGTTCATTCTTTTGGGCTACTCTATTAAGCTCAAAGAATGCTGGTTTTTTAGTGGGAAATGTGATGTTAATATCTGCTTTAACTGTTCGTTTCCAGTAGATGGCTACAGTTCACTACCAATTTGAACTTAAATAATTTTTTTCCAGTAAGTAAATTGGAGGATGAAAGTTGAATTAGTACAAATGAGTACACTGTCCATTTTTCTTCATATGCTTTGTCATCCAGCATTACTATTTTTTAATAAACATCTTTTAAAAATGACTAAAAAAGTGGTATTTTTGATTAATGTCTGGTGTAAAAGTCCTTATTTTGTTTCATGCTAAATTTTCAAAGTTTTGTATTCTCTGATGAATAGTCACTGAATTATATAAAACATTTCATTATGATTACTTATAAATTATATACCTTTTCCTCCTAAATTAAGTAATCTTATTTGTATTTTTGGCTTTTAAGTTGAAGCACTGTCTTTTATCACTGGTGTTAACTAAGTTTACTGGCATTTACTATGTATTATTTCAAGTGCTTCACATATGGAGACATATACTAAATATACATATATATTTATTATTTCACTAATCTAGATTTGTACCTACGTGATGTAGAAGTTAAAATAACACAGTTCTAGACTTAGTATTTAGGAAAATATTTATTAGGTTACGATGTGTTTAATATCTGCTCTGCACTCAGACGTGTATGTCTGCTAGACTGTAGAAATGGCCTTATGTGTAGCATCACAATGAGCATCTCAGTGACTTTTCATCCTCATCCATAAATACTGTTGCATGATATCTGAGTAAATAATCTTGAGTACATTGTTTCTCTGTGTTTTTTAGGTACAAAAGAAAAACATTCATAAAAGAACAGATTTACACCTCTACTGTTAGAGAATTTTCTATTTGGTAGTGTGTGAGCATGCATATACCCACCTTAAAAAATTATGGATTTTTTTTTATGTCCTACAAGTATTGGTTGAATCAAGTACTGGTATTATGTTTTATTTTACAAATGAAGATGTCAGCTTTGTGTAGCTTTGTGTAGTTTTAAGTCCTTTCAGTCTGTTGTCAGTATACGTGGCTGGCTGCTGTTGCTCAGCTAGATGAATTATAAAAAGAGTTCTGATGTTCTAGAATTTTACTGTTTAGGGCTTCTAAATAAATTTTGCATTTTTTTCCTTGAAGACGAATGAATTATTTTTGTATATTTTATTGCTAGTGTATACATTTTTCATTATAATAAAATAGACCATAATTGTAACTAATTAGGGGAAATTTCATTCACACATTTGTGAAAGGATAGTTAGAATATCCAGATGGATATTTGTAATCAAAGGACTTAAAGCCCACAGCTGCAGTTAGATTACTTTTCATAAAAATAACTAATTTATTTTTCTGAGAAATCCTCAAAATTTATACATATGTGAGGTTTTTTTTGGCATATAGTTTTTTGGGGGAGGGCTGTATATTACTGCTCATAGGTGTGCATATATTTTTGTACAAGTACAAGAATAGTCCTCTTTGCCTTAAAGGACACAGGGTATTTGACCCCACCCTGAGACCATGCTATTTAAGTTGACAAAAGGATCAAGGAACACAGATTTTAATAATGTAAACAATATTAGTTCTGTCCCCTCTGGCATCATGAGCCTGGACATCCTGATTTTATACTTTGATTCCAAACGTGGAGATATATGAGATGCCCTAGGGAGCACCTGGCTGAGCTGAGAACATTTCGGTGATTACAAGCATAGCGCCTGGAGGGCAATTAAGGGAGAGGGTGTAGATAGGCAGTAATGAGGCCCCTTAGCACCCTAATGACCCACAGAAAGGGAAGTAGAGAATTGGGTAACGAAGGTGGCCAAATGAGGAGTATGGTTTAGTAATGTCCAGATTATTCACCAGCAATACGATTTTTTGTACTTAGATAACTTTCGTATTTATATATTAGATGGAGGAATATAATTTTTATACTTTGATATTTATCTTACCTGAGGAATTTCATATATCTTGCCAGTTAGCATATTTCACATTTCAGGTTAATTTAATAATTTTATTGATCAAAGCCATTGTTGTTTTTGTATATTCCTTTTTATTGTGTTAAAGTTTGATTTTAATGATAGTCTTGCTTCAAATGTAGGTGATTTTGGTATTGAGTTTGTAGGTGTTCTTTTCTTGTGGTATTGTGCAGTAATTTTAGCCTTCTGTTGAAGTAGGCTTTTCAACAATGTGTGTGGACTTCCCGTTTGCTTACTGTATTATCTGAGTTGTTAATGTCTGCAATGGAAAGCAGACTTTTCTTGATCTAGGCAAACCTGTGAAAGCTACAAAATTGAGGGTAATCATTTATGTGTATGAAAAAATAGTGGGAGAATATTTTGTAGGATACTTGTAATCTACACGTGAAGCTTCATATTTACTGGAAACCAGTTTTGTTTCACTGTTGATTTTTCTGACTTTAATTTTTTTAACATTAATAGCCTGATACAGATATATTTCTGTGTGATTTGCTGTTTGTTCACTTACATTATTGTGGACAGAAAAGAAGACAGGGAGGGAAAGGGGGACTGCTCTGAGCATGAGATCTGCTAAGGTAACCTTGTTACTTAACCATTAGTCTCCCTTAGCTGTGGTGTCTCTCACAGGTGTTAATGTATGGACTTTCCTGCCTCATTGATCTTTGCTGTGGTGCTTGCTCAGCTGTACATGCAAGGCCTGAGAGACCACTAACTGGCTCTTTTGGTTGCTGCCTTCCTTTTCTCAGCATTGTCAGAATCACTCCTCACACCACTGCAGCAGCCACTCCTGATCTACAGTTCCAAAAAGACTGCCTGCCACCCTGTGGGCCTGCTGAGCTGTCCATCGTTGGCCACTAGAGGGAGTCAAGGAGTGTCATTAGATTATTCCCCCAGTCCTCTGCTTTCCTTTTGGGCCTTTCTTCTTTCCAGCCTTACTTCCTTGTGTTCCTTTCTTCCTTTTCTTTCTTTTTTTTCTCTTCCTTCCCCTTCCCTTCCTTTATTATTTCTTGCTCCTCCTGTGTGGAACTTAAAATATTGTTATAACCAAAAAGCAAATTGTTATAACCATACCTCCCCTGTGGTTGTGCATCACTGCTGTATGCACAGCCATTTTTCTTTTGTTTTTTAATTTGCTAGAAAGTGTGATGAATTTTCCTAATTGCTATTTACATACTTAGATGTTGGCAATATTTTACAGTTTTGATGAGTAACCAACGCTTACTGTCTAGATGGATAGTGAATTGAGTTTAAAATACTGTAAAGGAAAATACCCCCTTATGATGATCAGAAATGATGTATGTAAAATTAGCCATCAAATCCACTTATACCTACTTGTGTTTTACTTAGAATAAGTTCAAGATCATGAATGTCCTTAAATGTATCTTCCTAGTTAAAATATGTTTAAGGGTTGCTGATTTCGGTTTATGTTATATGATCATTTGGTTGGAGTATTATTTAACAGGTAGATGTTTATTAAATTAGCATAGCTACTAAATTTAGCCAAAGCATCATAAATAAATATTTTAGCTTTCTCCAAAGAGCAACTACTAATATAATTTTTTATGTAGATGTTTAAAACACTATGTATATTTGTTCTCTAAACTGAATATTGTATGTTTTATATACAGTATGTTTTAATCTTTTATACATCCACCTGGGGAACTTTGAGTGCATATTAGTGTCCTTCTCCCCCATTTTCATTCTCCCGAGATTTAGAGAATATGGATTTTTGAAATAGATGCAATAAGAACTCAATACTGGTGTGCTTTAGGCCTGATTTCTCATTCCCAGTACGTAAATTGCACTGCCTGTTTTTTAAAGATTGCATTCTAATAATTTTCCCTTTGTCCTTGGAAACTAGTTTGTTTGATAAGATTTTTATCTTACATATCTTATATATAGGATATTAGTTATTGCAAAATGAGCTTGTGTAAAATTATGAGTTTTTGAAATTGATAAAAATTAGGGAATAAAAAGTTATGTTTGTCTTTAATTTTATAATTGTTTATGCTTTAGCTAAAATTCATAGCTATAATTATGAATGTCTAAATGTTTATTATAAAAATTTATATAATTGAGTGTGGTGGAATCATCAAAATTATCCTGACCATGATTACTGGAACAATGGTCATGGTTATGCTTGAAAAACAAGCAGATGAAACACTGGTGAATCTTTTATGATGACAGTCCTTGATGGCTTTTGTAAAAAAGCACATAATTTGTGATGACTTCAATGAAAAGACACTGCAGCAAACTTTTTGAGTTTGTGGCAAAGTAAATGGGGCCGATTTTGCATTTTGAACAGAAATGTTATGAACTGTGATTGAATTAGTCATGAAGTGTGTTACTACTAATAAAAGTGTTTAGGTAAAAGTTTACTGAGTTTTGTAGCCTTGTATCCTTTTTAAGGGTAAAGGCTGGCTAATGTGAAAAGTCACTTCTATGCATCAAAGTGTACAGAACATAACAAATATATTTCTGTGCGTTTTGGATTATTATGCCATTTCTTATTTCAAACCCTTTTTGTCAGGACACTAGGCAGAACAATGATGCTTTGAGGACGTAATTAAAGATATTGTTCAAAGAACAACTTTCTGCATATTTGAATTATTACTGTCATCAAAATCATACAAATATGGAAATATGATTGCCAGAAGCACATAAATCAATGATCAGCATGGCCTCAAAATCCAATAAATATGTAGAGTTAAATACTTTAAAATGCAAATTGCATCTGATAATTTGCATATGGTAGAGTTTAAAGGAAATTTGTTGCTTAACAACCTCTAAGGTAGCAGTTAGGGCTGTGGGTAAACATAGACTTTTTTTTTTTAATTCATCATTGGTCAAGTTGCAAGATTTGATAAATGATGGGAGATTGCTTTCCTTGGTTAAAATGACTGCAATCTTTACTGAATCCTAAAACTGCCTTGAAGTCATCTGAATAATTAAGAGTTAATTATTCTTCATCCATCTAGATCAGAAAAGGACAGATTTAGGGAAGGAATTTATAATTTTTGCCTTACATCCTGTCATGTGGTAATGTGATAAACTAAACTGACTCCAAATAATACCTAGTGACCTTAGAGTAATCATGCCTCACAGAACATTTCTGTCACAGTTTTTTTAATTGCTTACGTCGATTCTAGAAACTCCACATTAACAGACTTATAAGTTTAATTGTCCTCAAAGCAAGCGGTATAAAATTCTTGTTCTGATACTATTATGCCTTGAGTTCATCACTTGCAGACATATATACAGCATGTAAGTTTTCATATGTTCTAGAAACAGCAAGTGTCAGATTCTGTTAGGGAAGATTCCAGGTACACTGGTAAAAATTTTAAAGAAGATAGGTTGAAAGAGCAAGGCATCATTCTTTTTTAAACCTTTTAATTTGAAACATCAAAATAACCCATTTAAGAAATTTAACTTTTTTAGAATTAATATGATGAAATTGATAACTACTACACATTTACAAATATTGTACATCATTTTAAGAGACTGAAGAAAACATGGTTTCAACTTGAAAACTAAAATGCCTTATTGGGGTTGTCTATTAAAAGCAGATGTCATAGAATGCACATGAAAATCTAGTCTGGACTTAGGGGATTTTTTACAAAAGTCCAGACATTTTCTTTGTGATAGAGTGTTTTGTGAGTGTTTACTGATCACAAGCAGAATTGTAATAAAGAAATCAATATGCATGATCCTTTTCCATGTAGTACAACAGGGTTACACTGTTAGGTTAAATACAGGCAGCATTCCTTTTCAGAAAATCAATTTGCTGTATAGCCTGCAACAGATTTTCCTTCCACACAGAGTCATTTTATGTTGTGCACACAGTAAATTCTATATTGGCACTTCAGAGAATACTGACTTCTAAAAGGCTCTAAGTTTAGTAAACTGATTTTCAGGAAAGAAGATCAAGACTCTTATACAGTAATCAGAACTCTTGTACTTAATACAGTAATAAACAATACCATACTTAGTCTTTTGTTAATGTATTGTCGTCCCAAATGAATTATTTAAAAAAGGCCATTCCTTGATTTCCTATTTTAATAGATGTCAAATATGAGTTTATTGAGAAATACAGATTTTTGGTATAAATATATATTTGAACTTTGTTTCTACATTTGCAAGTTATCTGCATTTCTCAGAAGCACAATTTTCAGGCTGCTTATTTTGAAAAAAATAAATTTGTAAGGTTGTGATTATTTTAATTTGTTGCCTGCCTCCATTTTACAGTCTAAACAAAACTGATTTAGAGAACATTTTACTGAGTATTTGAAGCTAGTATTGTTACCAAGGTAAATATTTAGAGAAAATGTGTGGAAACATGTTTTTGTTTTTATGTCTTTTTACGTTTCAGGTTTAGATTTGTCTCTTAAAAATGCTGATTATTTTTTGCTCTTGCTGCCTAATTTAATAGACCAATCCTCTTCTTAATGGCCCTAGTTTCTCAAGGAGTTCCTGATGGATTGGGTTCTTTTCTTTTGGCAGCCAGCTACAGTATATGAGAGTGCATGCAGATTCTGCTGGTGTGCCTGCTAGGCGGTGCCTGTGTTTAAATTATAAAGATGAGAATTTTTTTTTTCTAGGATAATGAAATGGGATAAAGCAAAGCCTTATACCTTTTGGTTCTTGCAGTCTTTTGAGGTACATTAATTGTTTAATTTCTGTTCATTTATTGATTTTTTTTCAGAACCTTTTCTATCTGCTTCAAGATTCTTATATTTTCTTGCTAATGAAAATACACATTTAGATTGCAACTGAGAAAGGGCTTTAACTTGTTAAATTTATTCTAGCTTTCTAGTGGAGTGATACAGTCCGTAAGACTAGGACGATAAGTAGTTTAAATATTGTAAGTAATCTTTGTATTCTAAGTAATTTGCTGTGATTATGCCACCACTTATATTCATGAAATCTATGAGAGCCAACTATTTTCTAAAATGCTTGCAGAGTATAACAGTAAGTTTGGAAAGGTTTACAAGCATAAGGAGAAATAAGTAGATTTTACTTAGGCTGTTTATCCATGTTTTAAATGTTTATAGAAACCCCTAACATTTAAAAAAGAATAAATCATCACTTATAAAATGAACTTATTCTCTGAGCAAAGCATTCTTGTAAGAGGAACAAAATTATCCAAATAATAGTGTAAACCAAGCCAGGCATAGCAGCAGACAGAAAAATGCATTCAGCCAGTAGGATCATGGATTTGTTTGATTCAGGTAATTGAAAGTGTTTCATACTATTATTGCAACTTGAAGGCTTGTTTAAGTGTCTAACTGTCAGTCACTCTGGAAGGTGAAAAGTATTCAATTGTCACTCTGTCAGTCAATAGAGATGAGAACTGTCTGCCTAATGGATTTCTTTACATAGATGTCTGCATGGAGGTAGAAGTAAAATCAATGTGTTGTCATGTGTGAGTATACTGCATCAAACTGCCAGGTGAATTGCAACTGTATTTCTGTAACATCTCCATTCTTGTATTGTTTGTGGAAGGCAAAGGAAACTCTGTGTACACAGGTATAGATGCATATGTTGGGAACTGGGTTCGGCTTGACCATTTTTGGTATCATCTATGTCTGCTAAGGCATCTCCTTTGACTTTGAATGAATGAGGGGACTTTTATCATTAAGAGTATTGTGCTTAGAAAATTACATTTAAATAATTGTCATTAGGTAGCTCTTATAGATACTACATCTAAAAGCAAATACTTAGGTATTGGGAATTACCTAATTTGTTTTCTTCTTTGTTAGAACGTTGTATTTTTTTCAGCATTTGAAATAAAGACAGAAAGGCAAGTGTGTTGAATTTTTTTAGAGGTTTTCTTTATTTTTATTTATGTCTGTACATGTGTGTCTGTTTGTGGGTATGTGCATATGTGGGCATATGGGTACTCACAGGCCAGAAAAGAGCCTCAGATCCCCTCGAATTGGAGTTAGAGGTTGGTTTTGAGCCACTTGACAAAGGTACTGGGAACCCAACTCAGATTCTCAGCAGCAAGTAATCTTAGATGCTGGGCCATCTCTTCAGTTGAATTCTTGATGACAGAAACTTGGAGGAGAGAGAGAGATGATAAAATTTGCAAACAAGTTGTTAGGTCGACATGAAGAAAAGAATATATATAAAGCTCAGAAAATCAATTATTTAAGAATGACATGTTCTGGTTCCACACAGTGCTATGTGAAGATGAACTGGTGATCTTAGTGATAGCAACCTAAACATTTATTCAGGGTAGTGTTTCAGTACCTTACACAACCATTGTGTTTTGTCATGTTCAGATAACATGTAAAGTAATTCAGACAGTTCTTAGAATGCAGCAAAAGCTGTGTTTGGCTAGAGTCCTTAGCAGGAAGTGACAGGCTGCCAGATCTCAGATCATAAGAAGGTGGACTGAAGGAATCTAGGGGAGACTTGATCAGACTTGAGGATGGGGCAGAGGAGAAGAACCACATCACTGTTTTATCCTTGGGTCTTTTAAAAGCCTGTCATAGTTCAGATGGTGCCCTCTAATTGTAACTAGCAGAGGACCAAGCTATGGTCAGAGTGGGACGGTGAAGATGCAGATGTGGCACTCACAAGACCAGGAGCTTAGAACAGAAAGAATGCTATATCTCATAGCATCTGTAACTGGAAGAATTTGTATACAGGCCAGATTACAGTCTTTTTATATGTGCCAGGGACCAGTTGACCTGATGGAACTCTGCCCAGACTTTGGACTTGCACAGACACATGCTGTGGGTCTGTATCAGGCTCCTACTTGCATGCTTCTGATATAAATGACATTTAACAAACAGTTATGTTATCAGCACAGTTCATTAAAAGAAAGGATGGTTTTTTGACATTGAAATTATTTTACATCTTAAATGTTTCTAAATCTAGTAATTTTAAAGAAAACTCTTACTTTTAAAAATTGAGTAAAAGGATCTTAGAAAAGACTTGTTGAAGTACCCACTGTGTAAGCATGAAGATCTGAGTTCGTATCTCTAGTACTCATTTTAAAGCTGATGACAGAAAACCCCAGTGCTGGGGTGGTGGAGGCAGAAGGTTTCTGAGAGCTCATTGGCCAACCAGTCAGGCAGAAATAGTAAGTTCAAGGTTTAGTGAGAGACCTTGTCTCAAAAAATAAGGTAGAGAGTAATCAAGGAAAATATTTCACATTGACCTCTGGCTTCCACATGCATTTGCATACATATAAACACTTAGGTGGAGACATATTCACCCTCTCCCCCCGAGATTTGAATAACAACTTGGTATTGGTAATCTTTCTCTGTTGCCCTTGAGTTTTTTGGTGTGTAGCATTTATTACCCCCTTTTTTTGAACATTTAGATTATTTATTTATTTATTTATTTATTTATTTATTTATTTATTTATTTTTGGTCTTTTCGAGACAGGGTCTCCCTGTAGCCCCAGCTGTCCTGGAACTCACTCCGGATTCTGCAGTATAAGAGCACAGTTGTTTTCAGATCACATTAACGTTGCTCAGTTTGCCATGCAATTAGGTAATTGGTGCTAGCATCCACAGATGAGGGATACCATTTGTTGTTTTTCTGGGACTGTGTTACTTCACTCAGCATGATATCTTCTAGGTCCATCCATTTATCTGCAAAGTTCATGATGTCATCTTTCTTTACCACTGCATAGAACTCCATTGTGTAGATGTACCACATTTTCTCTATCCATCCGTCAGTTGAGGAGCACTTGGGTTGGTTCTAGCTCCTTGCTGTTGTGAAGAGAGCTGCAATAAACATGGCTGTGAATGTATCTCTGCAGTAAGATGAGTCTTGTGGGTACATAACCAGGAGTGGTATGGCTGGGTCAGGTGGTAAGTTCATTCCAAGTCTTCCAAGGGTTCTCCACACTGCTTTCCATAGTGGCTGTACGAGTTTACATTCCCATCAGCAGTGGATGAGTGTTCCCCTTTCCCCACAACCTCTCCAGCACTTAGTATCATTTGTTTTCTTGATCCTAGCCAGTCTTATTGGAGTGAGATGATATCTTAAAATGATTTTAATTTGCATTTCCTTAATTGTTAGTGATGTTGAACACTTTTTAAGATGCTTCTCAGCATGTGAGGTCTCTGTTCAGCTCTTTGCTTCATCTTTTGAGTGAGTCATTTGTTTTCTTTCTTCTTTGTTTTTTTGAGTAGTTTATATATTCTGGAAATCAATGCTTTGTCAGATGTATCTGCAGTGAAGGTTTCCTCCCACACTGTGGGTTTTCTCTTCACTTCCTTGATTGTTTCTTTTGATGTACAGAAGCTTTTGAGTTTAATGAGGTCCCATTTGTCAATTGTCGACCTTAATTCTTGTGCAGCTGCTGTCTGATTTAGGAAGTCTTTTCCTATGCCTATGTCTTGTAGTCTGCTGCCAACTTTTTCTTCTATTGCCTTCAGAGTTTGGGGTTTCACATTGAGGTCTTTGATTCATCTGGAATTGACTTTTGTACAAGGCGAGAGGTAGGGGTTTAATTTCATTTTTCTACAAGTGGTGATGCAGTTTTGCCAACACCACTTGCTGAAGATGCTGTCTTTCCTCCATTGTGTCTTCTTGGCCCCCTTGTCAAATATGAGGTGGCTGAAATTATATATGCTCAAGTTTGGATCTTCAGTTTTGTTCTATTGGTCAACAGGTCTGTTTTTGTGCCAGTACCAAGCTGTTTTAATGACTATAGTCCTGAAGTGTAGTTTGAAATCTGGTACACAGACCGTATTGCTCTTTTCACTGAGGGTTGTTTTGGCTATTTGGGGTCTTTTATTTTTCCAAATGAAATTAAGGACTTTTTTTTCCAAGCCTGTGAAGAAACTCCTGGGGATTTTAATTGGGAAGTTTAATTGAGATTGCATTAAATCTGTACAAGAGTTTGGGTAAAATGGACATTTTTACTATATTAATGTTCCAATCCATGAGTGTGGGAGGTCTTTCCATCTTCTGATGTCTTCTTCAATTTCATTCTTTAGGGGTTTAAAAAATTTTTTGTAGAGATCTTTAGTGTCTTTGGTTAGATTTGTTCCTAGGTATTTTATTGTTGTTTTTGAGACTGTTGTGAGTGGGAAGGTCTCCTTGTATTCCTTCTTCAGTTTCTTGTTGTTGGTGTAAAGAAAGACTACTGATTTTTCTAGGTTAATTTTTTTTTTTTAGGTTAATTTTGTATCCTGCCACTTTGCTGAAGCTGTTAATCATTTCTAGGAGTTTTCTGGTGGAGTTTTTGGCATCCCTTAAGTAAACAATCATATCATCAGCAAAAAGGGAATAGCTTGACTTCTTTTCCAATTAGAACTCCTTTAATTTCCTTTTCTTGCCTTATTATCCTAGCAAGTGTTTCAGGCACTATATTGAAGAGAAGTGGTGACGGGGGCAGCCTCGCTAAGTTCCTACCTTTAAAGGGAATCCTTCTGTTGTTTCCCCATTTAGGATGATATTGGCTGTGGGTTTCCTGTATATGGCTTTGATTACATTAAGGAATGATCCCTCCAATCCAATTCCCTCTAGGACTTTAAGCATGAAGGGATGCTGGATTTTGTCAAAGGCTTTTTCTGAGTTAATTGAGATGATTGTGTGGTTATGCCTATTTAACCTGCCCCGGTACTCTGTACTTCAGGTGGTCCTGGGAAGGAAATCCCTGATCTAAGCTCTGTGCACTCCTTTTTTTTAAGCAGGTAAGTGATCATAGGTCCTCAAGTATCAAATCTCTCTTGTTAGTTTTTTCACTGCATGCATGTGTCTTTAGCACAGGACAACAAGCATCTAGTCAGGTGGTTTGTACAGATATGTAATCGAAATTTTACTGTGGGAAGACTTGGGGATCTGTGCTCATTGAGCCCAGGTTGGAATCCAGGATTACCAACTGGTTAAGGCACTAATAGTTATAGATTCTCAGGCACTTTGTTTAACCAGGTTTAGCATCAGTGTTCTCCTTTCCAAAATGGAGGGATTTAAAGGAATAAAGGATACAGTATAAGACTTAGAGAGCACTTTGCTAGGGTAATAGTAAATAGTTAGTGAACTTTTCTTGCACTTTGTATTTTTTTTTGCTTTATGTCTAGATTAGTTTAGCTACATAGAACTACTGATGTATCATAGTTTTAATATGATGCATTTCCTTTTACTTCAAAGAACAGAATTGGTCCAGAGTTGGCTTGTCATATCTTTGTGTTAGAGCCCCAGGTAACCCACCTCCACTGTCCTGAAAGCAGGGTCTGCATTTTCCAGGTCTCATCATTGTCTGAGATAACCACTTGGGTGCTAGACTGCATGTGTGTCCTGGATGAGAGTATAGCAAGAAAGAGGTTACCCTCTTCCTAGCAAAGAGCCAAGTAGAAAGTTCTTTCTAGTATGTTGAGTTGAGTTCAGTTTATTGAACAGAGCTCAGTGGGAATGGAAATGCTGTTGATAGATGTTGTATTTTGGTCAGTCATATTGTGCAAGTTTTTAATTACTAGAAAAGTAGAAGATAAACAATACTGGGAAATAATTTATATAGTTCTTGCCATCATGGTAATGCAATATTAAAATATTTTATTGTGATATATATGTACATATACATATTTGATATTTACACATATTCTCTTTCAGCATGGGGAGAGATAACAAACTGACATCTATATTATCCCCTGCCTCGTTTGGTGAGGAGGGCATCTCCTTCCATGGACACCCTGTGTGCCCATCCCAGCTTCCCCTCCTTCTCATCTCACTTGGAACCACTGTGGCTTTTATGTATTAAACATCCACTTGGATTTCTTCATAGTTTAACCTTTGTAAGTTGTTGGTTATTGAGTTAGTTTTAAAAATTGGAGTAGCAATCACAGCATTTTAAAAATATAAATAAAATTTTTTATTATTAAACTTTTCCCATTGGTCATACGTAATTTCTCTTTTTAAAAATATTTTCTTATTTATTATTTTTGTGTATGAGTGTACTGTCTGCATGTAGGTTGGTGCACCCGTGTCATGCAATGCCGCGGAGGTCAGAAGAGGGTGTCGGATTCCCCTGGAACTGGAGTTAAAGATGATTCTTAGCCACCATGTGGGTGCTGGGAATCGAACCCGGGTCCACTGCAAGAGCAGTTGGTGTTCTTAACCGCTGAGCCATCTCTCTAGCCCCTATACATCATTTCTCAATCAAATCTAGAATTGATTCCCTTTCTATGCCCCTCACCCCATCTGAGTCCCTGCACTCTGCCATACATGTCCTGTATCTTTTTCTTAGTCTTTCCAGAGTTTTTTTTTTTTTTCAGTTCTTTTGTTGTTGTTTTCTCCAACTTGTATTGCTACAGTATACACACACACACACACACACATATATATATATATATATATATATACACATACATACATAGTTATATATACACAAAAATGTATATACATATATACATACATACATACATATATACACATATCACTGGAATTCTAGGATTTTTTTCCCTAAAAGATGTCATGTTTTCCTTAAGGAAGTGCTCAAAAGTTCCTCCTTGGCAATCCCAAACAACTATCTACTGCGCTTTTGCTCCATATGGGAGTCTTTCCCTCCCATGGTCCCCCAAATAAAGTCCAGTAAGCACATGTCCCATCTCGATCCCCCTGCACTGGCCTCCGTGATATAGCCCAGGTAGTGGCAGTCTACATTCTGACGAGGCTGACACCCCCTTGGCTGTTTAGTCCACAAGCTGGGTATCTCAGTAATCCCCATCTGGCATTGAAGGTTTGGAGGATTCTTGGAGAGACATGAGTCGTCAATCCATATTGTAAGGTTACAAAGCTGTGTCTCATGTCTTTCAGGAGTGCCAAAAGTGGTGGCAGCCATAGAGTTGATGTACTTGCCAGTAAGAATTAAAGACTGGCCAAACAACAGTACTCTCTTTTTTCGTTTTGTCTCTTTATTAAGATCTCAAGTTTTATATCTACAGTACAGTTTCTCTAGTCTTACTGATTATTTATATCTGGTTGTACTTTCCTTTTGGATGCTTAAGGTCACACAAATCACAGCATTTTTACTGGTATATGAGGGCCCCTAAGAAAATAAACTGAAGAATCCATGAATATAATCTGGCTTCGGATTTTTGGAGAACCAAAGCCCTTCCAAATGTGTATTTCTGGGTGTGATCTTGAGTTACATGGCATTCTGGACTGTTGTTTGGGGGTGGGCACATTGTCCCACTGTGCTCCAGTGTGGGTTTAGCATATGTCATTTATTTATCTATTTTTAGTTCTAGGTGTTGTTCTGAGATGTCATTAGCAAAACATGGGGGAAGCTGGGGGATAGCCTAGTCAGTAAAGTGCTCGGCATGCAAGCATATCGAGTTACATGTCCAGAACTCATATAGTATGTGTTTGTAATTCCAGTACTGGAAGGTGGAGACAGGCAGATCCTTGTGGATTACTGGCCAGTCAGTCTAGCCTAATTGGTGATTTCTAGGCCAGTGAAACACCCTGTCTCAGTGGAGATAAACAGTGTTCTGAGGATGACATGTGAAATGGATTGTCTTCTGTGCTCCTTACATATGCACACACATGTATTCACACATGGCCATACACACACACACACACACACACACACACACACACACAGAGCCTGATTACTGCTTTCATGCAGGCAACCCTTTGTGTTAATTCTACTGAGCTTTTTTCCTGTTTTCTCATGGCTGCTTCAGTATGTGGTGTCCCATTGGCATAACTATAGTGGACTTTCCCTTGTGAGCGAGAGCCCTGTGGCTGCTTTCTGTTTTGTCCCCCCCCCCCAGTCGCCTGCCTGCTGATTTGGGTTATTAGTGTCATTATCCAGTTTTCTAACTTCTGGTCTCTGGGTAGGCAGATATCACAGTCCAGGAACTCTTTTGCACAGCTCAGATGCTTCAGTCCAATTTTTGTGATGTTGCTTTTCATAGGCCCTGGGCACCTCAGGCAAAAATCTCCCCGAGGCCAGGGTCCCTGAGGAGGGCAGGACCTGAAGGACTATGCTTTTCTCCCCTGCCTGCTCGCCTCTCCTCCTTTTTTCTTTCTTCACTTTCATCACAGCCCTGTGGATGGAGCGGCTGTTCTTTCCCTCCTTTCCTTCAGTCTTAGATGCTGACATCCTCAGTCACGCTGTTCACACCTTTATCTGCTTTGGGGGAAGTTCAAGCTAAGAGACCAGTTTTGTTGTTATTTTTTAACGACTGCATCATATGCCTGCTGCTTATATAGGTACTCTGTTATTTGATGGAAGCACTAATGAGTTGGTGAAGAGTAGCTCAGTTTCTCTGTGATTTCTTTGCTCTGCCCCATATACCTGTTCTCTGGCATGTGTTACTGGCTTTGAAATACTGACATTGACTGGACATATGATTTCTGTTCTTCCTCCAAGCCTGCCTGAGAAGAGAATTTTCAAAATATTGCATATTGGGATAAAAAGTAGTAAATTAAGAAATCGTGCCAGGTATACCTTTAATCCCAGCACTCAGGAATGACAGGGAGCTCTATGTTAGTTTGAGGCCAGTCACTCAGGGCTATATAATGAGATGACACTCTCTCTCTCTCTCTCTCTCTTACTCTCTCCTCTTCTCATCCAACCCCCCTTCTGCCTCGCCTCCCTCCCTCCCTCCTTCCCTCCCTCCTTCCCTCCTTCCCTCCCTCCCCCTTCTCAAGCAAAAAAAGGCAAAAACCATAACCCTAGGTGTCCTACCCTGACCATAGTCCCAGCTCTCTGGAAAGCTGAGGTAGGAGGATTGCTGAGCCCAGGAGTTTGAGGCTTGCTTGAGTATTATAGTAATACTGTCTTTAGAAAAGAAAAGGGAAGGACTAGCACTTGGGAGGCAGAGGCAGGCAGATCTTTGTGAGTTCAAGGCCAGCCTGGTCTACAGAGTGAGTTCCAGGACAGCTGGGGCTACAGGGACACCCTGCCTCAAAAAGACCAAAAAGAAAAAAAAAAAAAGAAAAGGGAAGGAATGGGAAATACAGGGAAGGGTAAAGGACAAGAAGGATTTATAAAGATAAGATAGTGTTGATCTTGGTTCTTACTGTACTTCACTGAGATGCAAACATAGTTATTCTACCATCTAGTGTAACTTCAGGATTAGCAGAGTCTCTTTCCTGTAGCCTAATTTGTAATGTTCTCTGTGGGCCTGACATGGTCCCTACTCTGTTTTGTGATACCAGGGGCAGCACCCAAGTTCAGCCTGGTATTTGCCAGCAGAGTCCTACCTCTGGCCAGATGTTGGGGAATTCTTTTGAGGCAATTCCTGGCACTGGACTGGATGACATTAAGAATTCTCCTAGGAATAAGATTCTAGAGTCTATTTTTATATTCTTCAGTTAAGATCACAAGGCTACTAATTTATATTGAAAAATATTCTGAACATTTCATATAGTTTTTATATAGCTTATATCACTTTTAAATACATAAAACCATATTGGTTATAGAAGAAAAAGCTTATTGGGCTTAGAGTTCCATAAGGATGAGAGCATCAAGGGGGGGATGCATGGCAGGAGCAGAAAGCCGAGCACTCACATCTTCAAGCAGACACAGGAGGCAGAGCGAGCAGAACTGGAAATAGAGTATGGCTGAACTCCCAAATCCCACTCTCCCAGTTATATTCTTCCAGTAGTAAGGCTGCACCTCCTAAAGATTCTGTGACCCTTCCCAAACAGCACCACCAGCTGACCAGTTGTTCAAATACTTGAGCATTTGGGAGCACCTCATTCAAACCACAACATTTTGCTCCCTGGCCTGCTCATGACCATATCATAATACAAAATGCATTTAGTCTAACTTTAAAGTCCTCTTAGTCTTTAATAGTGTAAACATGTTTAATATGTCTGGAGCCTAGCGGTTAAGAGCACCGACTGCTCTTGCAGAGGACCCGGGTTCGATCCCCAGCACCCACATGGCGGCTAAGAACCATCTGTAACTCCAATTCCAGGAGAACTCCAGTTCCAGGGGAATCCGACACCCTCTTCTGACCTCCGCGGCATTGCACGACACGGGTGCACAAACCTGCATGCAGACAGTACATTCATACACATAGAAAATAAAAAAAAAATATGTCTGGAGTCCATCTGGACGGGGTCATGCAGACCTTTAATCCCAGCACTTGGGAGGCAGAGGCAGGCAGATCTTTGTGAGTTCAAGGCCAGCCTGGTCTACAGAGTGAGATCCAGGACAGCTGGGACTACAGGGAGACCCTGTCTCAAAAAGACCAAAAAAAAAAAAAAAAAAGAATACACATTCCCATTCCAGGATTGAGGAATGGACACATAGTCTAGGAAACACTGGACCAAAGTAAACCAAAACCCAGCAGGGCAAGCACAAATCCTGTAGCTACATGTTTGATGCCTGGACTGTAGTTCCAAATGGGTTAGTGACTCAGCCCCTCCAGCTTTGCTGTCTGCAGTTTTCCTTGGCAGCTGTCTCATGGCTCTTGTGTCTCCAATGTCTTGAGATCTTCCTTGCCAGCCAGGCCTCACCTCCACAGCTTCACAAAATGGCCTTTCAGGGCCTCTTGGCTATGAACTGACCAAGTGTTCAAATACTTGAGCTTATGGGGGGACACCTCATTCAAACCATGACAATGTAAGTAAAATTTATTCCTAAAATTTCTTCATACTCAAAGTCTACCATTTAAAGTTAATTTTCAATATAGGTTTATTACAAATGTTTCCCTATATAATATTTTCATTTTAACATCAAGAGTATATAAATGTATGTATGTATGTATGTCATTTTGAGAAAGTCTTCCTGTAGCCCCAGGGAGCCTAGAACTCACTGTTAGACCAGGCTGGCCTCTGTTTCACAGAAATCCACCTGCCTTTTCTGAAATTAAAGGTATGTGTCAGCACTCCCAGCCATTTTATTTACTCTCTCAAGACAGGACCTCATTTAGTCCATGCCGGCATAGTGTTTCTCCTGTCCTCATGCTTTCACCCTCCTAAGTGCTGAATTATAGGATTTTAGATGAACGAGTCACTGTGCCTCTGAGTGTCTATTTAAGACACTGAGGCTCACGAGGGCTTGTGCCATACTCTACGTCATTATTCTTTCTAGAAGGTGACCTCCTATCTTATACTTTTCCATTTTTATCAGAATAGACTGAATTGTTACTCTCAATGGCATGTGGGTGAATGTGGATTTAGTAAAGTTACAAGGCGACCTCTGCTTCCTCATCTCTTCCTCTTTCTTCCCTTCCTTGCCTTCCCTCCATGTTCCCTCTTCCCTTTGTTTCATCCCCTTCCCCTTCCTTTCCTCGCTCACCCTTTTTCTCCTCTTCCCCTTTTCCCCTTCCTTTTTCTTCCCTTTCCTTACTTGTTCTCTCTTTCCTCCTTTCACTTTCATTTCCCCTCCGTTTCCCTCTTTTTTCTCCTTCTTCCCTTTCCTCACCCGCCCCCTTTCCTCCTCTTCCCTCTCTTCCCCTTGCTCTTCCTTCCTTTTATTTCACTCCCCTTTTCTTTCTTCCAAGTCTTCACCCCTCCTCTCTCCCCTTGGCTCCTTTTCCGCTAACTCCCATTCCCCCTCTTTTTCCTCCTCCCCTCCCTTTCCCCCTTCCCTTCCCTATCCTCCTTCCTCACCCATCCTTCCCTCTCTTTCTTTTTTATTTTTTATTTTATTTATTATTTTCTATGTGTATGAGTGTACTGTCTGCATGTAGGTTGGTGCACCCGTGTTGTGCAATGCTGCGGAGGTCAGAAGAGGGTGTTGGATTCTCCTGGAACTGGAGTTAAAGACAGTTCTTAGCCACCATGTGCGTGCTGGGAATCGAACCCAGGTCCTCTGTAAGAGCAGTTGGTGCTCTTAACCGCTGAGCCATCTCTCCAGC
Source organism: Rhizomys pruinosus (assembly GCA_009823505.1). NCBI lineage: Eukaryota > Metazoa > Chordata > Mammalia > Rodentia > Spalacidae > Rhizomys > Rhizomys pruinosus. Next base: position 4,967,260 of record VZQC01013763.1, on the reverse strand, counting down.
CCCCTTCCCTGTCTTTCATTTGGTACCATAGATGCCAGGACTATTGTTTTATTCCGATAATATTTAATTTTACTCACGTATTTATCACCTCACTTCTGTATTGATGGGCTTTTTGTTAGAGAATTCCATTTGTTTGAAAATGTGCTTTTGTATTTTAGCCGCCAAGTATCTTAGAAAAATGAGTTTAATCTTGTGATTTTTTTTTGTTTGATAGTATTTTTCTGTCTTCTTTCCCCTTTAATTTTGAATAATATAACTATTAGACATAGATTTCTCTCTCTGGGGGCTGGGAAATAGCTCAGTTGGCAGAGCGCTTGCTATGCATACATGAGGACCTGAGTTTTAGTCCCCAGTACTAACCGGGAGTGGTTGTAAAAAGCCAGAAGTGGTTGTGCATGTTACTGAGGCTGGGTGGGAGGATAGAGACAGGTGGATTACTGAGGCTTGCTATCCTCCAGCCCAAGACAGAGGTTTGGCGGGGAGACCCACTTCCAGGGAATAAGGCAGAGAGTTGTGTAGTGGCGCATCTCAGTTCCTCTGACCTCTGTGCAAATATACAGACACAGACACAGACACAGACAAAGACACACACACACACACACACACACACACACGCTTCTATGTAGAATTGGTAGTGGGACTATGTATGGCTTATAGAACCTAAAATGATTGTTGTGTGGCCTTTCCAAACAAGTTTACTAGTCCCAGTTCTTTTTAATTTATTTTGTGTAATTTTTTTAATAAAATATTTTTTGTTGATGTTTTGTATTTTTCAGTCCAATTTAGACACATTCCCCTTTCCATAACCCCCACCCCTCCCCAGTTCATGAATTCTGCCATACATGTCTTGCATCTTTTTCTCAGTCTTTTTTAAAGTTTTTCTCTGCAGAGGTTTATTGTTTTGGGCAGAAGTTAACCATTTCAGTCAGTTCTTTGACCTAGTCCTTATGCTGTTGTTCTTCCCTCCCATTTGTATTGCTCCAAAATATGCCTTTGGTATATATGTCACATATATACCAAAATTATGACCTGTGAAAATAAAATGTATGTTAATTCCAAAATATGTTTAGGTATTCACATTTTTCCCTTTAATTTTATATTACTCTAAAATATGAATACATACAGTTCACCCAAATACCATAATTACAAAGTCTGAAAATAAGTGTTAATTCTAGAGGCTGTTAAGGGATTCACATTATAACAGCACAGTTGCTTTCAGATAAAAAGAAATACAATATTAACGTTGCTCAGCTTGCCTTTCAACTAGGGATTTAGTGCTAGCATCCACAAATGAGGGATACCATTTGTCCTTTGTTTTTTTTGGGACTGTGTTAATTCACTTAGCATAAAGGCTTCAAGTTCCATCCATTTACCTGCAACGTTCATGATGTCATCTTTCTTTACTGCTGCATAGAACTCCATTGTGTAGATGTACCACATTTTCATTATCCACTCCTCAGTTGAGGGGCATTTGGGTTGGTTCCAGCTCTTGGTTATTGTGAAGAGAGCTGCAGTAAACATAGATGTGCATGTATCTTTTCGGTAGGATGAGTCTTGTGGGTATATATACCCAGGAGTGGTATGGCTGGGTCAGGTGGTAGGCTCATTTTGAATCTTTTAAGGGTTCTCCACACTGCTTTCCATAGTGGTTGTACAAGCTTACTTCTCACCAGCAGCAGAGGAGTGTTCCCCTTTCCCCACAACCTCTCCAGCATTTTGTATCTTTTGTTTTCTTATCTTAGCCAGCCTTATTGGAGTGAGATGATATCTTAAACTGGTTTTAATTTTCATTTCCTTAATTATTAGTGATGTTGAACACTTTTATTTTTTTATTTTATTTTATTTTTTTTTAATTTTTATTTATTTCTGTTTGTGTATGAATGTACTGTCTGCATGCAAGTTTGCACACCCGTGTCGTGCAATGCTGCGGAGGTCAGAAGAGGGTCTCGGATTCCCCTGGAACTGGAGTTCTCCTGGAATTGGAGTTTCAGATGGTTCTTGGCCACCATGTGGGTGCTGGGGATCGAACCCGGGTCCTCTGCAAGAGCGGTCGGCGCTCCTAACCGCTAAGCCATCTCTCCAGCCCCGATGTTGAACACTTTTAAAGATGTTTCTCAGCCATCTTTACTTCCTTACTAGTCCTTCAGCTCTTGACTCCATATTTTGAGTGGGTCATTTGTTTTCTTCTTTGTTTTTTAAGTAGTTTATATATTCTGGATGTTAATGCTCTGTCATTTGTATTACTGGTGAAGGTTTCCTCCTCTGTGAGTTTTCTCTTTAATTCCTTGATTGTTTCTTTCACTGTACAGAAGCTTTTAAGTTTAATGAGGTTCCATTTGTCAGTTGTCAACCTTATTGCCTGTGCAGCTGCTGTTTGATTTAGAAAGTCTTTTCCTACGCCTTGTAGGTTGCTACCAATGTTTTCTTCTATCATCTTCAGAGTTTTGGGTTTCACGTTGAGGTCTTTGATCCAGTTGGAGTTGATTTTTGTACAGGGTGAGAGGTAGGGGTTTAATTATGTTCTACAAATGGTGATCCAGTTTTGTCTGCACCATTTGCTGAAGATGCTATCTTTCCTCCATCGAGTCTTTTTGGCCCCTTTATCAAATATGAGGTGATTGAAATTGTATGAGCTCAAGTGTGGATCTTCAATTTTATTCCATTGGTCAATGGGTCTGTTTTTGTGCCAGTACCAGGCTGTCTTTATGACTATAGCTCTGTAATGTAGTTTGAAGTCATGTAAATTCATCCCCCTGTATTGCATTTAAAAAAATTTTTTTTTATTTTTATTTATTTCCGTATGTGTATGAATGTATTGTCTGCATGCAAGTCTATGCACCCGTGACGTGCAACGCCGCGGAGGTCAGAAGAGGGTGTTGGACTCCCCTGGAACTGGAGTTCTCCTGGAACTGAAGTTTCAGACGGCTCTCGGCCGCCATGTGGGTGCTGGGGATTGAACCCGGGTCCTCTGCAAGAGCGGTCAGCGCTCTTAACCGCTAGGCCCTCTCTCCAGCCCTGTATTGCATTTTTTGCTCAGGGTTGCTTTAGCTATTTGGGGTCTTCTGTATTCCATATGAAATTAAGGACTTTTTTCCCCCCCAAGTCTGTGAAGAAACTCATGGGTATTTTAACTGGGATTGCATTGAATCTGTATATTAATTTGGGTAGAATGGACATTTTTACTATATTAATTTTTCTAATTCAGCATGGGAGGTCTTCCTATTTATCGTTTGATGTCATCTTCAATCTCATTCTTCAGGGGTTTAAAATTTTTGTTGTACAAATCTTTGGTATCTTTGTTTAGCTTTGCTCCCAGGTATTAATTAATTTTTTTTTTAGGCTATTGTGAGTGGGAAGGTCTCCTTATATTCCTTCTCCAGTTGCTTGTTGTTGATGTAAAGAAAGGCTACTGGTTTTTATAGGTTAATTTTGTATCCCACCACTTTACTGAAACTCTTAATCAGAGTTTTCTGTTGGAGTATTTAGCATTCTTTGGATAAACTATTATATCATCTGCTAAAAGGGATAGTTTGACTTCCTCTTTTTCAATTTGTACTCCATTAATTTTCCTTTCTTGCCTTATTGCCCTAGCAAGTGTTTCAAGCACTATATTGAAGAGGAGTGGCAATAGGGGGTAGCCTTGCTGGGTTCCTGCCTTTAAGGGGAATGCTTCTAATTTTTCTCCATTTAGGATGATGTTGGCAGTGGGTTTGTTGTCTATGGGTTTGATTATGTTGAGGAATGTTCCCTCCAGTCCAGTTCACTGTAGAACTTTAAACATGAAGGGATGGTGGATTTTGTCAAAGGCTTTTTCTGCATCAGTTGAGATGATCATGTCGTTTTTTGCTTTCAGTCCATTTATGTGTTTTATGATATTGATTTACATATGTTGAACCATCCCTGTATCTCTGGTATGAATCCAACTTGGTAATGATGGTTGATCTTTTTGATGTGGATCTGTATGTAATTTGAAAGTATTTTGTTGAGAATTTTTGCATCTATGTTCATTAATGAGATGGGTCTATAGTTTTTTTGGTTGTATCTTTGCTTGGTTTTAATATTAGAGTGATGCTGGCTGCATAGAAGGAATTTGGGAGATTTCCCTGTTTGTATCCTTCTGAACAGTTTGAGTGATAATGGTTGTAAGACCTCTTTAAATGTTTTACAGAATTCTGCTGTGAATCCATCTGGGCCTGGGCTTTTTTTAGTTGGTAGGTTTTAAATTTCATTTTCACTTTCCTCAAATATTATGGGTCTGTTTAAGCTGTCAGTCTCTTCTTGGTTATGCTTTGTTGATTCCCAGGATTTCAGATATTCATCCATTTCACTTAGGTTTTAAAATTTAGTAGAGTTAATAGGTTTTTGAAGTATTCCTATATGATTGTCTGGATCTTTTTGTTGTCCTTTGTGATATTTCCCTTTTCATCACAAATCCTGTTGATTTGGAGTTGCTCTTTCTTTCTTTTGGTTAACTGGGCTAGACGTCTGTCTATCTTGTTATCCTTTCAAAGAACCAGTTTTTTTTTAATACCCCACTGAGCTCCTTGGATAGATCAGCTGGACAAAAAATAAGAGAGACATTGGAACTGAACAATACAATACACTAAATGGACCTCACAGACATCTACAGAATATTCCACACAAATACCAGAGAATATACTTTCTACTCAGCACCCCATGGAACATTCTCCAAAATTGACCACATACTGACACACAAAAGAAACCTCAACAAATACAAAAGGATTGAAATTATTTTATGCATTCTATCAGAGCACAGCACAGTAAAGCTCAATATCAACATCAGAATAAGCTCTACTATCCACAAGAACACATGGAGACTAAACACACTCTTGAATAATGAATGCATCAGGGAAGAATTGAAGAATGAAATAAAAGTATTCCTGGAACTAAACGAAAAAGACAGTACAACACACCAAAACCTGTGGGATACTTTAAAAGCTGTCCTAAGAGGGAAATTTATAGCCCTAAGTTCCTACATTAAAACACACACACACAGACACACACACACACTGAAATTTATAGCCCTAAGTTCCTACATTAAAACACACATGCACACATGCATGTATGCACACAAAAAAACCCAGAAAGGGAATAAGTAAATGATCTAACACTGCAGCTAAAAACACTTGAACCCTAAACCCATCAGACAGGAAGAAATAACAAAAAATCAGAGCAGAAATCAATGAAATAGAAACACGGAAAACAATACAAAGAATCAATGAGTCCAAAAGTTGGTTGTAAATGTTTTTTAAAATCCTTTTCTGGAAGTACTACTACTGGAGTCCCCTTTGGTCTGTTTCTGTTACTTGTTCTTTCTTTTGGGTTTTTGTTAGTTCTCTCTCTCATTTTGTTGTACCTATTTTTATAAGGTGCCAGGCATTTTATTAACAGAATTATTATAGTAATAACTTGAAATCTTTTAGGAATGCTTTATATTAACTTCTAGCACATTGCTGGGACCATTAGCATTCTAGTTTCACTTCACTTTTAATTGTATGGTAGGGAAATGTTAGGGCTGGGTGGCATACCTCCAGGACCTTACTTCTCTGGTCTTTCAGACTGTAGGTCTTTAGGGGTTATTCCACACATACCGGGCTCACCAAGGGACCCTTGTTTTCCCCTTGCCTCCTGTCCTTATTGTGCTGGTGCAGCTATGGCTGTAGTTTATACCTTGTTGAGGCTCTGCTGGATGTCAGAGGGACCACTCAGCAAGTAGAATTGTCAGATATTCCCAGGGAAAAGCCACTTCCATCCCCAGCACTACTTTCTTCTTCCTGGATTCCTTCTTATGGATATTTATTTATTTATTTATTTATTTTTATTTTCAGGTCCTGGCCATATTATTTTTCACCTTTCTGTTAACACTTCTGTGGCTTCAGTCACTTACTCTTCATAATTAAAAACAATTTTTTTTTCTGTCTTCCATGTGAGAATAGCTTCAAATTTCTAGCTCGAGATAGGGGCTCTCATGAAATTTGAATTTATATGCATTTCAGTATTTCAATAAAAAGGTTGTGCTTTTTATTTGTGGGAAATTCGGTAAGTATGAACTGATGTAGGTCTCAATGTGTGTATCTTGAAATGCCAGACAGGATACTTTTATTTCCTAGGAGTACATTTACAAAATGATACTTGTTTGTGCTTTCTTTTTAGGCTACATGGTAAATAAGCCCCATTGAAAGATGCTGAAGAGAAAAAGCATAGAGTTAAGAGTGGTAGAATGAATAAGAATTGGGAAATAATCCATGTGGGAATCTGTCAGCAAAGTACTGTACTTCCTTTTATTACTTACTGAAAGAGTCTATACTTTTTGTTTTGTTTCGGACAAGGTCTCCTTACATAGCTCAGGCTGCCTCTGCATCTCAAGTTGGGTTTGCTGGATAGCTTTAGTGTCAACTTGACACACCGGGGTTGAGGGAGCCTCAGTTGGGGAATTGCCTCCATTGGACTGGTCTATGCCCATGTCTCTGGGACATCTTATTGAGTGATGGAGGGTCCAGTCCACTGTGGGTGGTGCTCCCCTGGGCAGATGGTCCTGTATTGTATAAGAAGGCAGGGAGCAAGCCAGTAAGCAGCATTTCTCCAAGGGCTGTGCTTCAGCTTCCACCTCCAGGTTCCTTCCCTTAGTTCCTATGTTGGGCTTCCTAAGTGATGAGCTGTGATCTGGGAGATGTAAGTGAAATAAACTTCCTCTCTAAGTTGGTATTGGTCAGAGTGTTTTGTCACAGCAAAGGAAAAGCAAACTAGAACACTGGGATTTCAAGGATGTACTGACTGCCATGCATTGTTGGAAGACTAGTGTTTTTAAATTACCTTGTTAATTAACTGACTCAAAATTATATTAGAATGAAGGATGCTGGAACAATTAATTTTATCTAGACTTTTGTGAAGGACTTAACTTCTGTCAAGTACTAACTAATGATATCACAGTGATACAATCTGTTGTCTTGCTAAAAGTTCTCTCTCTTTTATAAAAGTCCAGTCAATGTATATGATGGACTGTGTTATTGCTTTCAAGCTGGAATGTCCACATTGATTTGTCTGTCTATTACGACACTTGGTTCCTCTGTGAGTGCCCGTGTACAGCAAGAAGTTTGATTCTCATTCTTATTAGTTTCTTTCCCATTAGAGTGGTTCCTTGTTTGTAATAGTCATTCAGTAATTCATTGTGTTCATTGCATGTTTGTACAGAATCAGCTGGTTTGTCAGGGACCACAGAGATTTCTGTTAGTAGTTCATAATCCCGTCTCCAATTCCTGAAATGTTTACTTAGGGTCCAGTAAACAAGAGATTTACTTATTTGAGGTTGTCCATTCTTTTTGTGGACTATTTTCTGGAAAGGTTTCCTTAAGGTTGCCTGTTCTTTCCCCTTCCAGTTGCACACTGATGTTCACATAGAAGTAGCATAGGCTCTTTTTCTGGGAAGATGGTCCTGACTGTCTGAAGGTCATTAACCTTTATTTTTGCCTTGGAGGCATCTGTTTTCTTTTTTTATTTTTTCTTTTCCCAAATCATCAAGAACTTTATTTTACTTCATATCACGCAGAAAGAGCAATAAAATAATAATCAGGTTCACATCAAATTATACCAATGGATAGCAAATAGTAATCCCTGAGGACTTGCCAACAATAAATAACATACTTATAAACAATGTACTGTGTGCAAAAGACAGTTTTCTGGGCTGTCCAGTTTGGGGAAGTCAATGACCTTTAGAAACCTGAGTTTCTCAAAAGGATGTTCAACTGCTACCCATTTCCTGTCACTAAAAGATGCTGCATTCTGGAACATCTTAAACTGAAAGAAAGGAATCATCAACCTTTCTTTCTTTAGGTTTCTTTCTTTCATTGGAAGGAAAGAGTTGCAATGCTCTTATTATTTTCCCAGGCTGATCTTTTTTTTTTTTTTTAATTTTTATTTATTTATTTATTTCTGTATGTGTATGAATGTACTGCCTGCATGCAAGTCTGTGCACCCGTGTCGTGCAATGCCGTGGAGGTCAGAAGAGGGTCTCGGATTCCTCTGGAGCTGGAGTTCTCCTGGAATTGGAGTTTCGGACGGTTCTTGGCCGCCATGTGGGTGCTGGGGATCGAACCCGGGTCCTCTGCAAGAGCGGTCGGCGCTCTTAACCGCTAGGCCATCTCTCCAGCCCTCCCAGGCTGATCTTAGACTCAAGATCTTCCTGCCACTGCCTCTGGAATGCTGGAACTACAGGCAGGCACCAACAAATCCAGCTTTCAATCTTTTAATCAATTTGTCCAGTAAAGTTGAAATAAAGATCCTAGAATCAAAGAAATATGGTATTTTGTCTATTCCTCAAGATAATTCAGAGTTTCAGAGCTACCCCCTAATCCCAGCTACCCCAATTCTCTTCATAGAGAATCTCTTCTGACTGGAATATTTAGAGAGGCATTCTTACTCTTTCACAATACTTGACTCTTCCTTTGTCATCCCCACACAGCACTTTATGTAAGGCTGAGAAATTGTACCTGAGAAAATAGTACATTTTAGTTATGACAAATCAGAATAGCACTGTTACTTGTTTGGTATGTTGTAAATATCACTGTTGAGTCTGTCCTCCTACTCTGAACATTAGCTTTCCCTGGACAATGGACAAATTTCAACTTTACTGTATCAAATTCAAATAAGCTGGGCTATCTATGGACAACTCTGTGGATCTGGTTCTCTCCTTCCATGTTGACGTGACTTCCACGATCATGTGCAAGTCGTCAAGGCTTGTACAAGCACCTTTGCTCCTTGGTTCATCCGGCCAGCCCTTCTTTGAACTTTATCATAATGTTCACCTCGCAAAGGGCTAGAAAAGTGGCGATGTGGAATGAGCCTGTACCCCCAGTCTGGTTCTGTCTCTTATTGGCTGGCAGAACTGGAAGGATGTTGATTTTACACTTCTGGGCCTTGTTTCTCCATCTATAAGATGAGCAAGTCCAAATGGGTGCTTCTAAGTCTTCCAGCCAAAAAGGAAGGTAATTATAAATCTTGTACCACTGAGAGTAGGAGTCACTGTAGAAACTCCACAGCCAGGTTTCCCATGACCACATAGCATCTTCTGCTGTTGACAGCTCAGAGCTAGCTCGGCCTGCTCCATGGACAACATTCGAGATCCACAGATGGCCTTGCTTTCCAGTTTGAAAACAATATTCATGTCTTTAATAACTGTCCAGGAAATAATTCTTCTGTCAGGGGCAGTGTGTAAACTTTGCAAAAACAAAACAAAACAAAACCAAAAAAACCTGCAGAACTCTACTTGGCTAGGTTGAGCTAAATGTCTACTATAAATTTAATGTATCAAAAAAATTCAACAAAGGTTCACATCAAAGTCTTCATGATTGATTCTGATGCTCTGGGAATCTCTTTTCATGCCATAGAAGCACTAACTGGGAAAGGCTTTCTTTTCATTTACCCTTGATGTTACTGATATATCAAACTGTAGTTAGTAACCAAGGAATAATCAGGGTCATCTGGTACACTTTGAGAAACTGGAATAGGTCCTCTCCTTGCTAGCTTAGGCCCCCTAGGCTTTCCCTGTGGAGCTGCATTCCGCTGGGGACTGTAGAAATTCTCATACAGCATGGGAGCTGGTGGAGTCTGTCCTGTTTTACACTGGTTCATGAAATATTGGATGTCTTTCTCAATGCTGCACATTTCTAAACTCTTACGGACTTGTTCATACATTTCATCATTTGTGACTCATTTCTGTGATAGCTGATTCCCATGTAACTACAGTGCATTCCAGAAGAAATTTATTCGTTTACATTCTTGAGCCTCAAACACCTCATAGGCCTTGATGTGTTCACTCTGCCATTCTTCTCGGACCTTTTCCGGTGTGTTAACATGCAGCATGTATGCTTTGTCCCAGTCCTCTACTGTAGTTTTTGAAGTTGCCAATTTCACCACTGCCACTTCGATGCACAGCCTGCTCCGCCTCATCTTTGTCTTCGGCACTTCTGCTCATAGTTCTTCTTGGTGTCAGCGTCCACAGTTTTCTTAAACTGGGAATTCCTTTGTTTATGGGCAGCATCCATTATAGTTTCTGTCTTTTTCTGCTGTAGTTTTTGCTTTTCCCTGAATTCTTCCATCTTCCTGGCCTCTTCTCTTAGAGTCTGTGCAAGCTGAATGTGACATTAGGCTGCATTGTCTACTTGCTTCTTGAAGACTTCAAGGGCGCGCTTCAAGGTATTGATCTCAGACTGTCCACACGGCTTCTTCCTGGAGAGACTTGAGCAGATCTTTGCCATATTTCTCTTGGATTGATGCCCTTTCTTTTAAAAACTCTTCAAACTCTTTGCAGTTCTTGCGCCTATTGTTCAGATGCTGGATGATGCTGTCATAGCCAACAATGCTGAGAATATCCGTGGTCCAGAAGTTTCCCTTGAACAGTGAGCCCTTCATGTCAGTGTGGTGGAGCTGGGCATGGATGACGGCAGCAGGGCAGTGGAGGTGCAGGGCAGTGGAGCTCCGACAGTGACTGGCATCTGTTTTCTAGAGTGGACATTTTTCTCACTCTTTTGATTCTTCACAAGCATGGCTTTCTGTCCTCTGTGCTTTCATATGTCTTAGAAGGTATGTTAAGTACTTTTCTGTTTCTGTAAAGAAGAGTTTTGGGGAGCTTACTGTTCTAGAGGGACAAGAGGAGGCATGACAGCAAATGACAGGCATGGTGTCAGGAGGAGAAAGCTTAGTTCACATCTTTAACTGTCAACACAAAGCAGAGAGAGAGAGAGAGAGAGAGAGAGAGAGAGGCCTACAAGTGGCATGAGACTTTGAACTCTTCAATCGCTTCCCCAGCTACACACTTCCTCTCCCAAGGTTACACTGCTTAAAGTTTCCATGACCTTCCCCAATTAGCACCACCAGCTGGGAACAAGGTATTCAAATATGGAGCCTAAGTGGGCCATTTCTCATTTAAAGCACCACTGAAAGTGTTAATTTTTCACCTGTGTCTTGGACCCTGTATTGGCTGGGATGATATGTGTGAGTTCTCTGTCTTTACTTTTGTTATGTACAGAGTAGTGGGAAACTTTCAAGTTAAGTGCTGAAACCTTTCATATAAATATCCCAAGATATTTTCTGATTGACATTTCTTATTGATCAGCCCCCAAAATCAGGGGATAGAGTGAAGGGAATTAAGTCAAGGAATTTCCCATACTGAGGAACACACAAATTCGTAGAGGTTATAGAGAATGCTTACTGAGTTTGACACTGATTTTTGCAGATGTTTGGATCATGAAAGAAGGCTCAGCATCTAAAGTACAACTTTGCATTTACAGCTTTGAATAGAAACTGAAAGTCTGAACTTGTATTCTTTAAGTGTTTACTTTAAGTCTTTAGCCCTGTGCCCTTTTTAATTTAAAACCAGATCATGATGACCAACTGAACAATCAGCTAAACAACCTAGTTGAAATACTATCACACAGTGCTTAGGATAAATCTATAAAAGCAACATGACTGTACTAATTTATGGTCAGTAATGGAGGCTTAAAATCAAGTATTGAATTGTCAATGGTTTCAAGTAGTCACAGCAAGAATGTAAAGAAGATTTCAGAAGTATTAATTCAGTGCAAACCAACACTTAGTAGACCATTGATATACTGCTAGTGCTGTGCATGGCGTCCGAAGTAGGTATGTGTGGAGATGCTTCTTGCTTCATTGGGGTCGCTAGAAACTGTGATCATAATACTGTTTAGGTGCAGTGCAGGAAGTGTGTGTGCTGGCTCTGGTAAGACACACAGGGCAGTCTCTTTTGTTTTGGGTCAAGAAAGTTCCAGGAATCATTATAGTAGAGATGACACATTTTTCACCTACTTACTTATTCTTTGTTCTGTCTTCAGTTTTGTTCCTGATGGGTTTCCCCTGGATGTTTAAGTTATTAAGCATTCATGTATTTTGAATGCTACACTGTTTGTACTACGTGCCATTTTATTAGTAGCTACATTCTGACAAAGAGTATGCATGATATATTCCATTCTTGGGCTAGATTTTTTACCCCCCAGAATGAGTCTATTCATTCTTGTTTAACAGGAATTGCCACTTTCCTTGGTGAGAAGGAACATTACTAATTTCAAATTCCCCATTTTAAATTTTGCTATTTTTCTTTTAAATGAGATAATGTTCTGTTTATATCAGTCTTTCTGTTTCCATCATACCACAAAGTAAGGAACACATTCAAAAGAGGATATACTGATTATATATTCAGATGCTATATTGTGACCTTCAGTACGTATATAAGAACCGGCCACAGTCATTACAGTTGGTGAAACACTTGAGCTCATTGCACTCCTATACTTTTTTTTTTCTTTTCCTTTTTTTAAATTTTTTTATTTTTAAGGGATTCTACAATATAATGACACAGTTGTTTTCAGATAACATTGATGTTACTCAGTATGTCATACAATTAGGTAATTGGTACATTTTGCAAGTATCTATGTCCAAATTTTGAACAACCCAAGGTTCCCATAGTCCAGTTGGAGAAGCTTGTATGCACAGGCATGTTGATCAATCAGGAGTCCAGACTATATTCCTGTAGTCTCATGATTCACCCCTATCTCTCCGCAGCCCTTACAATCTCTACCACGCTCCTCTTCTGCAGTTTGTTCCCTGGGCTTTGGGAAAGGGGCACAAGTGGGTGAGAAGAAAAAGTCTAATTTCTTTGGAGTTGTCATTTTGGGACTCCAGTCTGTTCAGGTTGTTTCCCTTCATGGATTGACAGCTTTCCCAGTGAAATCCCTTTTAGTCATACTAACAAGCACAAGCTATTGGATGTACAGGCATTTAAGCAGTACCACTTATTATGTCAAGCTAAGCTGTGAGCATAGACACAGATGCTTGGATGGTATGCTAATCCAACAACTGTGGTTTTCTATAAAGGGTGACAGTTCTTATTGTGGCTTATAACATCGCCTAACCACTAGAGGACATAAACTTGTGGCATCCGCTGTGAGATATTCCTCCAAGGAGAGAGCTAATAGCCAAATAGATTTGGGATATATATATATAGACACTTGGCTGCCACTGTTGCACAGTTATCTCCAGGGTGTTGAGGTGTAGCTGATATTGACGGGGAGTCTTGCTTGTCTCAGGGAGACCAATATTTTGCTTATTGCTTTAGTGGCCTTTGGGTAACGCTCTCTAGCATTTCAGAGGCCCAGGTGTATGCTAGCAAGTGATGTCTCAAACATTTTTCATGCTCATCGACAACAGGGACTTACTGCCTTTCTCCTGCATATATCCCACTTATAGGCAAAAGGCCTTTATAATTTGGGGGGGGGCGGGTTTGAATCCCTAGCCAACATCTCCTAGCAATAATTCATTGTGATGTCAGAGCTTTCCTGTAGTAATATATTTTGCTTAATTACACAACTTATAAACATTTACTATTGAATTTGGCTCTAGATAGAGAAATATCCTTTCACAGTTTCTATGCCTATCAATCAATTAATACGTTATGCCTGTTTTATAGGAAATTACCACTGTAACAATTGGCTCTAGTTTACAGTTAGGGAGTGGTTTCATTCCATCATGTTTTTCTTTTTCCTAAAAAAGGGGAGAGGTAGGAAGGTTTCTCAGATCTGGAAGGTAAAACTTCTTAGGGCCATTATAAACAGTCAACCCCAATATTATTCAGAGAGATGCTCAGTGTCCGTGACTCAGGCAGTCTGAGGTTCCTCATTCCTTAATGTTTAGATGGGTCAACCTCTCTGCTGGCATTCCCCAGTTCTCCTGCACAGCCCTAAGTTGTATGTTTTCAGGCTTAGATTGGTGATTTTTACCTGTGGGAACATAAAATTCTCCTCCCATTGTTAGTTTCAAGATCAAAAATTGAAAATTTATCATAGGATTGAAACACGAGTTTTCCATTTGTATCCAGAAAGGATAGTACCCCACCTCCCACCTCCCTCTTTTTTTTTTTTTTTTTTTTTTTTTTAGGTTTTTATGTTTTGACCTATAGATGCCTAAGTTGATTACACATACCCATAAACAGGAGCCAAGGCTAAGCTTTCATTAAATTTACCCAAACTGTTTTCATTGAGCTGTATGCTATTATTTGGGAAGGAATTTAAGCTTTAGTTCCTTTAAATTGTACAAGTAAAAGAAAGTGTTTATAATGTGATGTTGTGTTATTCAGAAAAAATATATAGGCCCTTTGTATACCTTAACCCATACAAATTATAAATAAACCAATAACATTTATATTCCCAATTAGTTCAATTGTATTACCATTTCCAACCAACCTACACCTAAATTTAACTAATCTAAACAATTCACTAAGCCTTAAAATATCCTTACTTGTGTGGATAAAGCTTGGGCAGAGTTGAGTACCTGCTAAATAAATTTTACCCAATAAAAACTTTGCTCGTTAACACTATATGACTGGACTAAGACTTCTCTTATTTGGGAATTTAAGCTTAATTCCTTAAATTGTCCTACAAGTAAAAAAAGTGTTACACTGTGATGTTGTGTATTTCAGAAAATATAGAGACACCCCAATCCAAACTATAATAAAAAAACTAGCATTTTATATTCCCAGTTAGTTCAAATGTCAGTATCTAGCTCCTTTTCTTTCTTTTTTTTTTTTTCACACAAGAATCCTTCATATAAAACCAATTTGCAGCAGTTGTGCCCAGCCCACAGAGCCCAAGGCTCCCACCATCCAGCTGGACGGGCTTGAGTGTTCAATCAGTTGATCAATAAGTGTCCAGACTGTTAGTCATATTTTACCGTTCACCCCAATCCAGCCCCTACATATACCACCCCCCTCTTCCACAAGATTGTTCCTTAGGCTTAGAGTGGGGCACAGGTGGACAAGAAGCCAACAGTCTACTTTGTCTGGAGATGTGGTTTTGGACTCTAATCAGTTCTGGCTGTTTCCTTTCGTGGGCTGACCGATTGCCCAGGGACAGGCTTCAATGCTCTAATGAAGCACAAGCTATTAGATATATATGTATTTAAAACATTGCTAGTTATTATGTAGGGTTACTTTGGTATAGACACAGAGGTTTGGATGGTTTGTTAATCCCTGGATTACTTTTTTTTTTTTTCCCTGAGAAGATGACAAGGCCTTACTGTGGCATATAATCTCCTAATCGCTAGAAGGTATAAGCTTGTGGCGACATCCACGAGTTATTCCTCCAAGGGAGAGCTAATAATCAAATAAAGTTGGGATATACAGACATATGCTGCCACTGGCCCAGTATCCTAAGCATTGGGGTGTAGCTGTGTTGGTGGAGGAGTTTTGCTTGACTCAAGGAGACCAACATTTGCTTATTGTTCAGTGGCCTTTGATAACAGTCTCTGGTATTCCAGAGACCAACTGTATACTGTAAGTGCGATCTCGATACAATCCTCCCATGGTTACATTAGGTCATTGACAGCAGGGGGACCTTACCACCTTTTTTCTTGCCAGATATCCAGTTTACAGGCAATAAGCCTTAACCTTTTTTGGGGGGGTGGGCTTGGGTCCCCTGGCTAGCATCTCCTTGGCAGAATAATCCATTGCTGCCATCAGTGCTCTCTGTATTAATTATCGAACTACTTAAAGGACTTTAGTATTATATTTGTTTCTGAATAGACAATAATCCTTTTTACAGTTCCTATGTATATTAGTCAATTAAAGAAAGCAGTTTTTCCAGTTTTATAAGAGATTACTTCTATAACAGTCAGCTCTAATTTACCTTAAAGATGACTTCATTACCACCCTGTTTTTCTTTGTTCTATGAAAAGAGGTAAGGAGGTCTCTCATATTGAAACTGTGCTGCACCTAGAGGTAAAGTTCTTAGGAATCACTGTAAACAGATGTTACCTATGGTCCTCAGAGATGTTTGATGCTTGTAGCAGTCTGAGGCTTTTTTCTCTTTTAGTGTTAAGATGGGTGAACTTTCTGCTGGGTATTTCTTGGTACAGCCTTTTAGTTGGTGACGTTTTGACCTGTGGGAACATACAATCTTTCCCATGGTTAGTCTTAAGATTAATTGAAAGTTTTGTTGACAAGGTTTAATATGTAAACTGTATCTCCCCTTTTTAAATTTTATTTTATTTTTGACCCATGAGTCTCAAAAAGTTAGTTGTATGTACACATACCTATAGGCAGGGATCAAGGTGTAAATTTCATCAAATTTGTCCATTTTTTTTTTTTTTTTTTTTTGGGTGAGTGTGTGTTGTTAATTTGGGAAGCAAACTTAAATCCTTAAGTTAAATTATTCTACAGTAAAAGAGGATGTTACAAGATGATACTGCAAAACAAAAATTATAGAGAACCATTTGTGTATGTTAATCCCAAAGTTTTGTTATATAAAATTTGAGTAAAATACCATATAATTTTAAATTAAATATATTATTATAGAATATAGACCCTGTCCCTCTCCTGCCCCTCCCGCCCCTCCCCCCCCCTCCCGGTTCACCATTTCAGTCAGTTTTCTGATGCAGTCTTTACGTTGTTGTTCTTTTAATATGCATCCCTCTTCACAAAGATATTAATAACTGGGTTATTGATGCTAGCATCCACAATTGAGGGATATCATTCGTTGTTTGTTTTTCTGTGATTGTGTTACTTCACTTAATATAATATCCTCCCGATAAGACTGGCCAGGATCAAGAAAACAAATGATACCAAGTGCTGGAGAGGTTGTGGGGAAAGGGGAACACTCATCCATTGCTGGTGGGAATGTAAACTTGTACAGCCACTATGGAAAGCAGTGTGGAGAACCCTTGGAAGACTCAAAATGAGCTTGCCATTTGACCCAGTCATACCACTCCTAGGTATATACCCACAAGACTCATCTTACTGCAGAAATACATGCACAGCTATATTTATTGCAGCTCTGTTCACAATATCAAAAAGCTGGAACCAACCCAAATTCCCCTCAATTGATGAGTGGATAGAAAAAATGTGGTACATGTACACAATGGAGTTCTATGCAGCAATAAAGAAGGATGATATCATGAACTTTGCAGGTAAATGGATGGGGCTGGAGGATATTATATTAAGTAAAGCACTCCTATACTTTTAAGAGGAATTGGATATACTCTTAGGAGGCCTCCTTATCTATACTGTGTCTTGAATTCTGGAAATTTTCTTCCCAAGTTTCTTTTTTTTATTTTAATTTTAATTTTTGTATGTGTATGAATGTACTGTCTGCATGTAGGTCTGTGCACCTGTGTTGTGCAATGCCGCGGAGGTCAGAAGAGGGTCTCGGATTCCCCTGGAACTGGAGTTCTCCTGGAATTGGAGTTACTGACGGTTCTTAGCCACCATGTGAGTGCTGGGGATCGAACCCGGGTCCTCTGCAAGAGCAGTCGGTGCTCTTAACAGCTAGGCTATCTCTCCAGCCCCCCCAAGTTTCTTATATAAGTGATGACAACATAAATGTTTTATGACAAAGCAGAAAGGGGACAGGAAACTGAAAAGTAGACTTTAATTTGTGAATATTCTTTGTTAATCGGAGGTGGATTCAGTTGCAGTCAGGTTTTGGATGAGTTAACTTTTCACTAAGTATGTAACCATCCAACAATCAATTTACCCAACTCTTGCCTTTGAAAAATATGCCAAGGAGTAGTGAGTACTATAAAGATTAGATTGGGCTAGCGGTTAAGAGCGCCGACCGCTCTTACAGAGGACCCGGGTTCGATCCCCAGCACCCACATGGTGGCTGAGAACCGTCTGATGCTCCAATTCCAGGAGAACTCCAGTTCCAGGGGAATCTGAGACCCTCTTCTGAACTCCGCGGCGTTGCACGACCCGGGTGCACAAACTTGCATGCAGACAGTACATTCATACACATACAGAAAATAAATAAAAATTAATAAAAAAAAAAGATTAGATTGATGAGAGCAGAGTGGGGCACCAGGATTACCCATCCTTTTGTACTATATTCTTGTGTCATAGGGCATTACTTTAGCCTCAGTGTAGTACCATCTATGTCATTCTTTTCATAAGTATGATAAATTATTCTTTCGTTTTTTAGTGTGGTCACAAATCCCTGGTTTAGTATTTCTAGCCTACTTGAGTTTTCTAAGGCATGTAAGTAGCTGATACCTGGAAATGATCAAAGCCTCTTAAATTTTTTTTCTCTGTCAAAAGTTAGTGTGACTGAGAATTTGGTTATTATGATTCTATCTTGGACTCAGGTCAAGTTAGTATTCTTATTTGATGTAATGTTAAGAACATTAGGACATGGTGCACTTAATACAATGGCTATATTATTTTTCTGTTTAAAGTTCTGATTTTTTCTTTTTTAAGGGGGGACTGGCTTACATTTTAATAAAACAGACATAGTCTTGTTTCTAATGGCATTTGTTGGGGGAAAAAAATCCCTGCTTTCCTTAGTAAATTTTAATTTTTTTTTTCTGGTGCAAGTAGCATTTTGCAAGTGGATGTCCTTGATGTGAACATTGTTAGATAGGTGCTGTAATTGGTGGGAATGCATGCATGTGTACCTATGTACACGTGTACTTGCAAGAGATACACGGTGGGTTCTTTCTACATTTTGCGAGGGTGGTGCTGAGCTATAATACTTGTTGCTGTTGATTGGTTAGCTTTTGTTAGCATGTCCTTGCTCAACTACTGGTTTAGTTTTCTGAAGATGTAATTGTAACCAGGTGTGTCAGGTCAGGGTAGAAAAGAGTTTTGTGGAGCTTTTTTTTTTTTATAATAGTATGTAACAAATCACTGGAGATGTGAGTCATCACCAAAGCACTTCATAAAGGGAGAGGAGAAGAATATGTAGCTCTGCAATGTTTCCAGGGTAAAAGTACATACTGCTGTCAGAATCTTAAGGTTTTTATTTAGTTTTCTATACATATTAATATGTACATTTACATTTGCAATTAGAAATATCTGGTAGTTCACAGAATTCCATTTCTATTTTCAGAGGACCAGGATCATCCTGGAAGAGCTCACATTAGGTCTGGTGTTAAACATTTACAAATAACACTAACTCTCCTTTACTGCAAGTGGTTTCTGTTTGGTTTCTTTGATGAAACAGAATATCAGAAAGGTTTAGTTTTTTTCCCTTTGTAGAATACCTTCCTACATCTGAGTTTTAAGATGACCACTATGTAGTGATTCTTGTTTGCTTTCACAGTGTTCTTATTTTTAAAGTGCTGTCTTACAGTGGGCTGTTTGCTTTGTCCCTCATGTGAATGAAGGAATTACATTTGTAGAATGTACAGTTTTTATGCTTGAATCCAGCATTTATGATTTATGGCTAACATGTAGCCCTGATTTTTCTGTTGAGAATGATCCTCATTGTCTGTGTATACTGACTCAGTACAGAAGCACTTGTCTATTTTGAGCTAAACCAGACCTCTTGTAAAAAGAATCAAATTATTTCATCATGGTGAAAATGAAAAGCTATAATTACTTGTAATTAGACTTCAGGATTTTTGAAAATCGAGGAATTCTTTTCCAGAGGTTTAAGATCACTCCAAATCAATGCCTTTGGAAAATAGGAAATAATTTTCAGTTCAGTTTGAAATTGATTTAATTTATGCCTTTGACAGCTATTTTGCTTTGATATTTCTGTACTGGAAATCATAGAACTGTGGTGGTTAGAGCTGTAATGTTTTCTGTGGTATCATATGCTAGTTTGTGAAAAACTTGTTCTCTTGCTTTTAATGAGTTTCTGAGCAGCCTGGATCATAAAAGATACTAAATAATTATTTGTGAGATTCACAGATTAATAGCACATAAGGAGTTTTATAGACATATTCAGAGGTTTTTTTCATTTCCTAAAGGTAAATGTGATGTACTCCCCTCTCCCTGCCCCCCAGTAACAGATTCTATAAATCATTACCATGGTTTTCGGAAATCTGTATGTAATTCTGTAATTTATATTTTAAGTGGAGCATTAAGAGAAAGCACTTTTTCTGTCTATATTTAATTTCATAGGTTGAATTTCAAAGGTTAAGTATACTAAATAACTTTGCACTAGTATCATATTGATTTAAAATGTTTATATTTTTCAAAGATAAATATTTATGGAATCTTACATTTAAAAGCTCCTGATAAAGCTGGGAATGCTGGTTTATGTCTGTAATCTAAGTCTTTGGGTAACAGAGGCAGGAGGATTCCTCTGAGGTTTAGACTGTCTTAGACTACATAGTCAGTTTAATGTCAGCCTGAGTTAAATAGTGTAATCCTGTTTCAAAAAGCAAAACCAAGCAAAGTAAGAAAAGGTCCTGATAAATTCTACTTGTTTGATAACTGCCGTGAGGTTTCCCTAGGACACCCCCAAGATACCCTCAGTTTGTAAAACAATTTCAACAGCAAAATTATGTTTCTCTATAATGAATATTTTCTTCATAATTTGCATATTAGAAATGGAATATTTTATTATAAACCTAATTAGTATTCCATATGATTTAAAATCAACATCAACAAATACTGTGAGTGGCCTGTTTAATCACAGATCATAGAAAACTAAGACTACCGAACCTTACCAGAATTCCTGAGATTAGCACAGGTTTTCTGTGTTTGATGAACAATTCTGAAGTCACTCTGATTTTCTGGTAAGAATTTTTGTATTTGAACCCACTTGTGAAATCTCCCATCAGCACAACAGAACTCAGAACCTGTATTTGCATTTTGACATCTTTATGGCCAAAATGTATTTGACTACACACCCATACTAATTTTGCTACTCCATCTAATATTTTTTAATTATTTACAATTTATTTCATGTGTATGACTGTTTTGCACCTGTGTTGTGCAATACCAGAAGAGGCCAGAAGCCGGTGTCAGATACCTTGGAGCTGGAGATATGGATGGTTGTTTAGCTAGGTGCTAGGAACCTAATCTGGGTCCTGTTTTAGAGCAGTGAGTGCTTTTAAATGCTGAGCCATCTGTAACCCTTCTAGCCCATCTAATTGGAATGTTGAAAATTAAATCAATCAATTTAAAGTATTTTTTTTCTGTTTTATAAATTTAAGGTAATATGGCACTGATCCATTGGTATGCTGGTACATTCCAGCAATCCCAGGACTTGGGAAGCTGAGGCATAAGGATCTGTAGTTTGAGGCTAGCTAGAATTACATGTTGAGAATCTGCCCCTCCTTACTTCTGTCTTCTTAAAACCTCTAATATGTTACTAATCATGTATTTTTTATACAACAATAATTTTAAAGTTGTTGTGACTGCTTAGTTTTTGTAATCACGTTCCTTCAAATTGAGGAATTTATTGGAATATGTCATAGTTTTAAAGGTAGAAGATTGTATTGCCATTGTCTACTTTTTCAAGGAGTGTATTGTATAAGGTATTGATACATCTTAGAAAAGTTCAGAATTAATTAGGTGCTTTAGAACTGCATGGGTGAGACCATTTGCTCCACATACTTGCATTCCCCCACCATCTCCTAGTATCCCTTGATCTAGCACTGTTTCCTTTCTTCAGATTATAGCACAGACAAGGGTGGATCTTCTACTAGTCATTCTCAACTCTGGCCACCTTGCTGTCTTTCAGGCATATACATGCCGGAAAGTCTCAGCCCATAGCTATGGTCCCTTACTTTATTTACAGGGGTTTGTGCCCCCCCCCCCCAGGCCCACTTGACACTTTGTGGCAGCATGCTTCTCTGCCTCTGCTTTGTACGCTGAATGGTTGCTGCTTCTTGAATGTTGTGGGGTGTATGGACAATAAACAGGTTAAGATAATTAAAATGTACAGTATAGTGAATAGTGTAGTCGATGGAAGGGGAAGAGAGTAATGTAAGGAGGTTGACAGGAAGTGCCAGGTGAGGGATGGGTGAAAGTAGACAGCGGGCAGTGGGGTAGAGGAAAGCCTTTCATGAAAGGCTAACATTAGAATGAAGAGGTTTATTGTATTTTCCTTGAATAGTTTTGGGAATCAGATAGAAATAACATTATACATGTTTTTCACATTGTGAAAAATCATGGCATTACATAAAATATTAATAGAAAGGTAGTTCAAGCCACTATTAAAGTAAAATCTATGCATCACTCTCAATTATCTGTGCTAATGGTCAGTATAACTCAAACTTTCAAATTTGGAATTTAATTTGCACCTATTTATTACAAAGTCAATACTTATCTTAAAATATAAAAGATTAGTAATTATAAGGTCATCAAAGAAAAGTACTAATGTAATGACCTACTGAACATATAGTTTTAAGAGAGCTATGAAAGAGATTTTTTTAAACCATATATTATAGCATGTATTTATAGCATATATTTCTATATATAAATATATAACATCTATTAATTGGTACTTTGTAGCAATTATAAAATATTTTAAGTATGCATTGTTTTTTTCCAAATTTAAAAGATAAGGTTTAAAAATTAATTTAAAAAGAACTGACCTGCACTTTCATAGATTCTTTAATACATTTTTTAAAAATATCATCAGAAATCATTTTTATAGGCCATTCTCCTTTGTGGGCTATAAAATTCCTCATGGCTTCTCAGTATCTGTTTTCTAGGTAGTTTGATGTAATTATACTTTGAGAGCTGCTTGTTTTTTTACAGTGGGGTGATTGCCCTTTGAAACAGGTTTACTAGAAGTTTTTTTTTCACCATTCATTGATCACATTGCAGTAGCTAGTCAGATACACACAACAAATGATGGGTGAATCCAAAATGCAGAGTGCAAGATACCTTTCTTGATAAACTGGGTATAGGTGGCTAACACATTCAAATGAGAATTTCTTCCATCCAAGACGAATTCCACAAGAAATTATAAAGGCAAGTTTACCTTAGCAGAAACTTTGTTAATGAAGTGAGAAGCAGATCAAATTGTGAGCTAGCAAAACTATGGTCCACTGCTGAAGTGTAGTTTTAGAGACTTTCAGAATCAGTAGCTTGGGCAGATTCTAGATCATCCATTGAATGGCTGTTTGAGTAACTGGAAATGTTTACCTTCCCCCATATTATTTTTGATAAGAGTCATGGAATGTATTTTTGTCTTTTGCCTATTGTGTTTCCTATAGATTTTAATTTGTTCATCTTTTAAGTTAAATTCTTAAATACTTCTATATAATATTGTGAAATCAGCCTTCAAAGTCGATATTTTTCCAATAAAATTCCACTTTGAATAATGCATACAATTTTTATATATCCTTTTAAATAATTTATGAATAGTAAAACTTCCATGACATTTATGTATAACCTTTGGGTCTTGTCAGACTGAGTAGTCATGTAACAACTATCACAGCATCACCTCAGACATTTTCATACATCACCTCTAGCCCCTGACAATCTCTAATCCTTTTCTGCTGTTTTGGCTTTGCTGTTTACAGTGTCTGGCTTCTTTCCCCTAGTGTAATGCAGTGGCTTTGAACTGGGGGTGAATCTAGGTTTGGCAAAACCTAGGTATATTTTTGGTTGTCACAACTGAGAGTTTCCTGCTGATACCTTGTGGATAATGGTCAGGGATGCTGCTCAACTTTTTAAAAAATACATCAGAGTTCCCACAGTAAAGATATATTTGACCAGAATATAATGTTGGTGATGTTGAGAGACTTCAGCATGATTTGGAAACCTTCTGTGCTGCTGTGTGTATTAGGAGTTCATTCCCTTTTCTTTCTGACCTGTCTATCATGATATGATGTACTGTAGTTTATACATAACTAAGTTGAGAAATATTGGATGGTTTCTCAATCTGGGAGATTATTATCTAGGCAGATACAGAACTCATACTTGTAAATAACTCGCAATGAGATTGCCACTCAGTGGTACTTCTTTAAGTATATAAGAAACTTAGAAAATGTTTAGCAATAGATCCACCATGTTTTATTACTACCAGAATATGTGAAAGTTCTGCTTGCTTCTGTTTTCATCAGCACTTTGTATTGTTGAGTTTTCATTTTAGTCCACCTACTGTGCTTGCTATATTATCTCACAGTTTAATTTGCATTTCCTTCAAGACTGATTATGTTGATTTTCTTTCATGTCTGTTTTTGTTATCAGTATTCTTTGGGGAAGTGTGAAAACGCTAAATTTCTAAATTTGGTTAGTTTTCTCATTAAATTTGGAAGATTCTTGGTATCTAGATTTATTATCTCCTCTCTTTTGCTCATATTTTTAACAGTCTTATTAAAAGTAATAAGAATCATTTGGTTTTGATTCCCTTACCAGTGTCATTGGAAGAGCAAAATTTCTTAACTTTGGTCAAATCCAGTTTATTAATTTTTTTCTTTTATAGTTTGTACTTTTTATTTTGTATGTAAGAACTCAGTGTGAAAGGTAAAGGCACACAGGATTTCTCCTGTTTTAAAAATACTTTTGTTGTTTTAATTTATTTTTTTAATTTTATTTATTTTATTTTATTTTATTTTTTGGTTTTTTTTGAGACAGGGTCTCCCTGTAGCCCCAGCTGTCCTGGAACTCACTCTGTAGACCAGGCTGGCCTTGAACTCAACAAAGATCCGCCTGCCTCTGCCTCCCGAGTGCTAGGATTACAGGCGTGCGCCACCACGCCTGGCAATTTTATTTATTTTTATGTGTATGAATGTATTGTCTGCATGTAGGTCTATGCACCCATGTCGTGCAATGCCGTGAAGGTTAGAAGAGGGTGTCCGAGTCCCCTGGAACTGGAGTTCTCCTGGAATTGGAGTTAAAGACGGGTCTCAGCCGCTATGTGGGTGCTGGGGATTGAACCTGGGTCCTCTGCAAGAACGGTCAACGCTCTTAACCGCTAGGCCATCCCTCCAACCCCTGTTGCCTTAATGTTTTATGTTAAGGTTTGTGCTCAGCTCTAAGTAAAAATTTTTAGGTATTTTGAAGCATAGTTTTTTTGCGTATATGCATATTCAATCTTTTTTAAAATTTATTTTTATTTTTTGCATTGAGTCTTCAAAACAGTTTAGGGAGACCTCCACCTTAACTGTATTACATCTTTTAGTGAGTCCATGAATGTGGTATGTCTTTCATTTGTGTCACCAATATTCTAAATGTAGGATCATGTCTTAGTACTGGTAGTTTTTTACACCATATAATGTCAGTGTCTAATCAAGTTTTTATTGCTATCATTTTTCACGGAGTCCTTGAATTTTTACATCACACTTTTGCATTGTACATGAAATTCTTGGAAGTAAGATAAAAGTGATTGGTTAGAGATCTTAGGTATTTAATCGCAATGCAAAACAGCTAGACAGAAATCTGAACTCTGTACTAATGCTTTACATACTTACCATCTGCATTTGTGTGTATGTGTGTCTGCTTCTTTTAAACAAATCTCTAGTTAGTGTTCCCATGTAAGTTATTTGTGGCAAGACTTGAGAAAATTGAAAGCTTCTATTTAAGGATTACCTTCCCCTGGCTTGCCTGATGAATCGAAGTTGCCTATGTCAAAAGGAAAATGTCTTACAAAGGAAGCATAAATCATTATGTTGTTCTGACCTTAATATTCTTTAGTTTTTGTTTTTTTTTTTTCAGACATGCAGTATTTGTAGGCTGTAATGGCAGATAACAGCTGGGGACTTGAGAGATAGGGCAAATAGGTTCAGGCATAAGTGGGCCCAGGTGAGGTGCTGCCATGGTGGCAGCCTTATCCAGATGTCATTGTGAGGACACTGGGCACCACCAAGCTGTGAAAGCAGTCTAGGGAACTATAGAAATGGGGACCAAAAGGACCTAAGGTGGCTGTAAGGAATTTTTGCTACCTTTGCCTGTCTTAAAATACAAAGTGTTTTATAGTCAGACATTCATGCTTGAATTAGTATTTTTCAAATACTCATTTATTATGCTTAAAATGTATTTTTCCTATATATTATGGGTAACTGGTTTCCTTGTTAAATTATGTTGCTCACATTATTCCTGATAAAGTTTAAATGCTATAGACTTAGTAAAAGGCTGGTATGAATGAATTATTCCTTTTACAGGGAAACATGTTTAAAATGAACAAGGTTATAAAGTCATAATTAACTCCATAGCATCTTGAGATCTTAAGAATAATTAGCACAACTTACCTTATTAGAAATAAAGAAGACAATTTGGGGAACTGTTATTCAGTTTGGATGGAATGTTTAAAATTTGGATGTTTAGCTTTCCTGATATTTACATACATTTTGACTTTGTAAGTCATAAAGTTAGGAAGAGGTCTACCCATTGAGATTTGAATTACTTGTAATTTTTTTTTTTAAGCAATTGAAGATATAGGGCTTAAGATAACATCATGGTACTTTTTGTAGGACAAAATGGTTTCTCGTGTTTGGCATCATTTTTCTGATTTCAGCAATAATTTCAATATTATTTTGCTTTATTGCCAAATAATTAGCAAAATGGTACTCACTGGTTCACTTTGATCATTGAATCATAGTTGATTGTGATTTGTATTTAGAAACATTACCTTCCTTTTCATTTAGAGCTATTTTTACTGTCATATGTGGAAGAGAAAGCTCATTAATTAAAAATTATATTTGTAGTTGTTCAACTTTCAGAAACTTGTAAAACATTTTTAAACCATAGTAAGACTTCATTTCACACTATTTCAGGAGCAGAATCTACACTTTTTTTTTGTTTTTTTTTTTTTTGTCTTTTTGAGACAGGGTCTCCCTTTAGTCCCAGCTGGCCTGGAGCTCACTTTGTAGACCAGGTGGGCCTTGAACTCACAGAGATCCACCTGCCTCTGCCTCCCAAGTGCTAGGATTAAAGGCTGTGCCACCACGTCCAGCCAGAATCTACACTTTTAAAAACATTTTTTTTTTCAGGGCTGGAGAGATGGCCAGGCGGTTAAGAGCACCAACTGCTCTTGCAG
Source organism: Rhizomys pruinosus (assembly GCA_009823505.1). Taxonomy (NCBI): domain Eukaryota; kingdom Metazoa; phylum Chordata; class Mammalia; order Rodentia; family Spalacidae; genus Rhizomys; species Rhizomys pruinosus. The sequence goes on along the minus strand of VZQC01013763.1, from coordinate 4,940,519 downwards.
AGGACCCAGGTTCGATCCCCAGCACCCACATGGTGGCTGAGAACCGTCTTTGACTCCAGTTCCAGGGGAATCTGACACCCTCTTCTGACCTCTGCAGCATTTCACGACACAGATGTACTGACCTACATGCAGACAGTACATTCGTACACATACAAAATAAATAAAAATAAAAAAACATTTTTTTCAAATCTTAATTATTGATATATATATTCAACATTTGGTCTTTTATTAGTAATGTTCCTTATCCTGTTATATCCTAAATATCATAATTAATTATTATGTGCTTTTATTTTCATAGCACTTCATATTACCTGATCACTTTAGTTAAAACATTTTGCCAACTTTATTGATCTTTTCAAATAACCAGCATTTGGCTTCATTGATTTTTTTTTCTCTATTTGTTTATTTTAAATTTGAGAACTCTTTCTTCTTCCCACCCTCCTTTTGTAGGTTTAATTGGCTGTTCTTTTTCCAGTTTTCAGGATTAAAGTCTAAATAATTGATTTTAGACCTATTTATTTTACTTATTTAGAGATTTAAAAACTTCAGTATCATTCTAGAAGTCTTTAGTATTTTGTATGTTTTATTTTTTGAGCGACTATTTGACATTGGCTGTATACTAGTTGAGATGAAAGTGTGTGGTATTTATAGATAGGGATGGGACACATCTTCAGTCAGGCCCTTGCTATAGACGTTCTCTTCTATCCAGTGATGACTTGAGCTATGCTATATCTTCACTGTTGGCATTTCTGCCTTCTCTTAATGGCAGCAGTCTTTGCCTTTGGAGATTGGTATTACTGAGGTTTTCATGATGTCTTTGTTCAACTCTCCTGTGTGTCTGTGTCACATGATATCCTTCCCTGTCCCTGACCTTCCTCCTCATTAAATGGCTGTTGGTAGTTGCTGGACTAGGCTTGTTGAAATGCAGAAGTGCTCTATTAGGATTTCTTCTTTAGTTCTGGAGCCTTATGTTTTCCCAGGGTCCTTGCTCCTCATAGCAGTTGTCTTACCCATCAGCTGACTGGGGCTCTTTTGCTCCACTTGTCTAGGAATCATGGATGGGCAAGGAAGGTCCATCAGTGCTGGTGTGTGCAGTTCTTGGCACTCTTGGCTTCTGGCATTGGCAGGCAGACCCACAGATAGTTGTGATCAAAAGCAGTTTGTGTTTGTTGTTACAGTACTTCTGTAGGTCTCAGGTGCTTGGATCTTTAAAATGACAGGTATTATAGCTTTTGTGTAGGCAAGTGGGTACAGGGCCCCTTGGGAGTTAGTGGTGTTATATATGTTGAATCTAATGCAGAAAATGTTGCTGAAGAAAAGAAAGGAAATTTAGTTGCTATATTATAGCTTTACTTATATCTGTTACACTATTGATCTTAAAAAAGAATTCTGGTGTGTGTGTGTGTGTGTGTGTGTGGTGTGTGTGTGTGTGTGGTTAGTTATTGGCACCATTGATCTTAAAAAGACTTTCTCTTGTAAGTTTGTGTGTACATGTGTATATGTGTGTGTCTATTGCATGTGTGTACTTTTATATGTTTCTGTATTTGGTTCTAATTTGGAAACAGGTATGGATTGAGGGTCCTTCTGTTCTGGATGTGACAGCTAAACTCTTCCATGGTCACAAGGTAATTTGGAGGCAGGCTATAGGAGAACAAGCATTCTTCAGAGACTTTTTTCTTAGGGTTCCTCTATCTACATTCTTTTGAGGCTTCTTCTTTTTTTTTTAATAATTTTTTTATTTAATTTTATTTATTTATGTGTATGAATGTACTGTTTTTGCATGTAGGTCTGTGCACCCGTGTCGTGCAATGCCGCGGATGTCAGAAAAGGGTCTCGGAATCCCCTGGAACTGGAGTTCTCCTGGAATTGGAGTTACAGACGGTTCTCAGCCGCCATGCGGGTGCTGGGGATCGAACCCGGGTCCTCTGCAAGAGCGGTCGGTGCTCTTAACCGCTAGGCCATCTCTCCAGCCCCTTTTTGAGGCTTCTTTATATTGAGGCTATATAACATATAAAAACCAGAGAATGGTGTGGTTAGAAATCATATTGAGTAAAATAACCTACAAAAGCTTATTAAAATATCTTTTAAAATGTCTATCTGTGATAATAACTGCTGCTCTGGAGAGCTTTGTCTGCAGAGGGAGCTAGAATAGAGCCATTTGATGTAGCACTTACTGCAGTAATAATGTTACAATTATAATTGAACTTGAACCCAGTTTCACAATTTGACTTAGTAGGTAGCATTTCCCTCATCAGCCTTCCTGGTCTCTTCTTAGTTCACATTGGCCTTTTCAGTTGCGATCAGGTGAGCAGTGTCTATATGCTCTTTTGCTCCTATAGGAAGAATATGGGCCTTTTGGTGGATAGGTCCAGTAGTTTTCAGAGCAAAACAAAGTCCAAATTACCGTTGAATATGGAGTATCATATTCAAAAAATATGCAAATATTTTGAAACAAAGACTGCTTTGTTGAGAAAGTGATTTGACTGTAATTTCACATTCAGGTCTTTACTTTTCCCAGCATCTCTCTGAGCTTCAGTTGTTTAAATATTAATGACAATTAAAATGGCCATTCATTTTTTTTCAAATATTGTTTCTGTTTCTGAAATCATAGGGAAATCTTAAAATTCATGACCATGTCACATGTTTATACTAGAGAACTGTCTTATGTGTAACATTTTAGTGGCTAACATTTAAGAAGAAAGCCACATCTTGAAAAAAACTACTTAATTAAAAATTAAACATTGAATTAAGACTTAAATTATGCAAAACTAATAAGCCACATTACCAAGAACAACAATTAATACATTATAATATATTCAGGAAATATACTAACATTTTAACATTTGTTTTATGTTAGAATTATAATTTGCAGTGCATGCTATATTGCAACCTTTGTTTTAAAGAGGTTAGCATGTCTGAATTAAGGCATAAATCAATGATTTTGAACAGTTACAAAGTTTATCATAGATCACAGATAACACAGTTATAGAGGAAAAACTATGTAGTGTTTTTTTCATCAGGGCCAGCACCCTATTGGCATTTTTAATGACATTTTCTCATTGTGATGTGCAGGTCAGAGGTACAGAGATCTCTTCAGTTAACAGAGTCCTAAAGCAATCTTATTTTGCTTAAGTTTTTTTTTTTTTAATTTGTATAATAGTGTTAGTTATCAAGTTTTCCAACTTAAAGAACTTTGTATATAATGGATATTACATAAAATTAAGAACTACTGAATTTAAGAAAATATGAGCCATTAAAAAACTTTTGTGATTTAGCAATAGAGGCTTTTAAGTATATATCCCATTTAAAATACGTTGAACATACTAACATCAGATCTGAATTTACAATTCATTTCTTACCTTATGATTCATACTATAACAGTGGTGATATTTACAGTGCTTTTATTTTATTATTTTATTTTATTGTATGTGTATGTGCCTGTCTTGTATGTATTTGTGTGTATAAGTGTATGTGTTTGTGTGTGTTTGTGTGCACATATGTTCACCCATGTTGGATCCAGAGGTTGATGTTGGGATACTTTTCTCACTTGCTTGCTATATTATATATAATATATGTATTATATATAATATATATATAT
>VZQC01013763.1:4874797-4936808 GCA_009823505.1 Rhizomys pruinosus | reverse complement strand
ATATATATATATATATATATATATATATATATATATTGATGAGTCTCTTACTTTAACTGGAATTTGACATTTCAGCTTCATTCCGAGATCCTCCTCTTTCTGCTTCTCTCTCCCAACATCACTCAGGTTACAGAGGTGTATCAGCACACTTGTCTAAAAAAAAATGTACCCACTCTGGGTATCTAAACATACTAGGGCATCATGCTTATGTGGCAAGCACTTTACACACAGAGCTATTTTCTCACCCCAATGATTATATTTTTGATACTGGCATGTTTTAAATCAAGCAATCCCTGTGTTTTAGAGGAGTGTCTATAGGTGTTGGGGAGTAAAGGGAACCATACCTTAGAACAGACTGTTTCCTCTGTTCTTATACTACCTCAACACAGAAGGCTGATTTTTGCTAAAAAAAAGAAAAAAAGTGGCTCTCTCCCTACCGGCAAGACTGAAGTATGGTTTACTAGCTGGATGTCTTCTTACCTGGTTTAGTTCTTACACTCTCTACCTAGAGATAGCTTCAGATCCCACTGGTTAAAGCCTGATTCTCCCCACCCTTCTGGTGTTACTTGAAACCTCCAAGTTCTTTTACCTATGCTTTGAGTAATTTATAGAGTAATTTATAGAGTTTTCATAACACCTGCCTATCCCCAGGAACTCAAGGAACCAGTTATGCCTAGTGATTTATGGGAAAGGATCACCTAGCTTCCGTGCCCCCTCTTGGTATGCTACCCTCCTAAAGTAATTCTTTCTGGAATCTCTGGGAATCCTGCCTTTTGGCAGGTTTTTATGGAGGCTTCATCATGTAGATGTGATGGAAGTATGAACACCTCTGTCAGAATGTTACACTGTGTCCTATATAACTATGAGTCAGAACAAATCCTTCTTCCTTCAGGTCGATTGTTAAGTAATTGGTCACAGTGAGGAGAAAAGTAATGAATATACTCAGTAAGACCTGTCCAGATTCTCCTTGATCTCTTTTTGTAGCATCCTGCCCTCCAGGAATATAGGGCACAATCCCTCTGGGATGAGAAGAACCAATGGCCTACTCTCTGACAAAGGCATGCCAATTTCTTTAGCCAGATACAGACAGAAGGCAGAAGAAAATTAAGAGTTTCTGTGGCCTGCTGTGGCAAAGAGAAATGCTCACTGCTATGGTCTGTCTTGGGGAGTAAGTTATGAGCCAGGGAGGCAGTTATCCTCTATCTATTCATCTTTGCAGCAGACATTGTGTGACAGGTGTCAGAGGCCCTTTTCTTGGCATTCCACATGCAAAGAATAAAAAGGTTGGCTGAATAACTACCCAGGAGGTTGTACAGTGTTAGTCCACAAAGATGCAAACTACTAACTATTAAAATAGTGTCATAGGATTATTTCTGGAAATGTGTTCAAGGTTTCATGAGGTCACAGAAGGCGAACCATGATCAATGGTAGAGTTGAGGTATGAAGTGGTAAAAGATATATTCACTAGTCTTTAATGCTGTTCATTTCTTCTCTTATCTGCTCCCTGTAAATAAACAAATGAACAATAAATAGAAATATGTAGTGTGTAATTAGCATAGTGTAAAAGTTTGAAAACATTTGGATTTATTGTTGGTGAGTGTGGCCTTTTAAAAACATTTTTCTCTAATAAAAGGGAGCAAAATATGCCTAGCCCTTCTTTAATTCTATTCCTTACTTCTCACTTCGATGTATCATTTGTAAGTTTTATTGACATCAGCCACATTTAAATGCCTATGGACTCAGTTTCATATGGCAGCACACCAGTATTTTCTTTTGTATTTCATTACAAAGATTAAGTCTTCTGTACGGACTGGGTTAAATACAGAGAGCTTATATTTATTTATTTATTTATTTATTTATTTATTTATTTATTTATTTATTTATTTGGTGTTTTTGAGACAGGGTCTCCCTGCAGCCCCAGCTGGCCTAGAACTCACTCTGTAGACCAGAGTGGCCTTGAATTCAGAGATCCGCCCGCCTCTGCCTCCCAAGTGCCAGGATTCAAAGTGTGCACCACCATGCCCAGCCATACAGAGAGGACTTGCTAGTTATTTCTGCTTTGTTGTACAGGTCTTCCCTGCATGAATGTGTTGTTACTAAATAAAATTGGTTTACTTACTTAATAAATGAATAAATACATACATACATACATACTTTAATTTATGAATGTATATTTTATTTTATTATTTTTTTTTCACATAAATTTATTTATTTATTTTTAACAAATCTAGACCCATGTTCCCGCTCATTCCCCCACCCCACCAGAGCTCGTGCATTCTGCCAAACATGCTTTCCATCTCTTAGTCTTTCTCAATATTTTCCATGGGGAAGTTGACTGTTTTGAGCAGAAGTTCACTGTTTCAGTCAGTTCTTTGATGCAGTATTTTCTGTTGTTGTTGTTGTTTCCAAAATGCATTATGTCCAACTGCTTTGTACAGAAGCTCAGGGGGCCCTACACAAGAAATACTTACAACTGGGTAATTGGCACTAGCATCCACAGATGAGGGATACCATTCGTCGTTTGTTTTTCTGGGACTGTGTTACTTCACTCAGCATGATGTCCTCTAGCTCCAGCCATTTTCCTGCAAAGCTCGTGATGTCGTCTTTCTTTACTGCTGCATAGAACTCCATTGTGTAGATGTACCACATTTTCTCTATCCATTCGTCAGTTGAGGGGCATTTAGGTTGGTTCCAGCTCTTTGCTATTGTGAAGAGAGCTGAAATAAACATGGCCGTGCATGTATCTCTGTGGTGGCGTAAGTCTTGAGGGTACATGCCCAGGAGTGGTATGGCTGGGTCGGGTGGCAAGTTCATTCCAAGTCTTCCAAGGGTTCTCCACACTGCTTTCCATAGTGGCTGTACGAGTTTACATTCCCACCAGCAGTGGATGAGTGTTCCCCTTTCCCCACAACCTCTCCAGCACTTGGTATCATTTGTTTTCTTGATCCTAGCCAGTCTTACTGGAGTAAGATGATATCTTAAAGTGGTTTTGATTTGCATTTCCTTAATGATTAGTGATGTTGAGCAGTTCTTGAGGTGTTTCTCAGACATCTCTAATTCCTCGCTTGTGAAGTCTCTGTTCAGTTCTTTGCTCCATCTATTGAGCGGGTCGTTTGTTTTCTTTTTTCTTTGTTTTTTGAGTAGTTTATATATTCTGGAAATCAATGCTTTGTCAGATGTATCTGCAGTGAAGGTTTCCTCCCACTCTGTGGGATTTCTCTTCACTTCCTTGATTGTTTCTTTTGATGTACAGAAGCTTTTGAGTTTGATGAGGTCCCATTTGTCAATTGTCGACCTTAATTCTTGTGCAGCTGCTGTCTGATTTAGGAAGTCTTTTCCTACGTCTATGTCTTGTAGTCTGCTGCCAACTTTTTCTTCTATCACCTTCAGAGTTTGGGGTTTCACGTTGAGGTCTTTAATCCATCTGGAGTTGACTTTTGTACAGGGTGAGAGGTAGGGGTTTAATTTCATTCTTCTACAAGTGGTGATCCAGTTTTGATGAATGTATATTTTAAAAGGAGCTGAGAGTCCTTAGGTTCTTAAGGATGGCTGTAGAGGAAAGTCATGGGAAAAGATGGCTAATTATCTGAATTGAGCATTTGGGGCAATTTTAATATTTAGTAAGGCCTGAGAAACTGTACTTCAGGTTAAAAAAAAAAAAGAGCACAGTTGTTTTGCCTGTCTTACTGGCAAGTGCAGCTAACCTGTGGCTGCCACTGCTTTTGCCATCCTTCAAACGTGTGAGAAGACACAGCTTTTCAGCCTTCCATTATGGACTGAAGACTCATGTCTCTCCAAGAATCCTCCAAACCTTCAGTGCCAGATGGGGACTGCTGAGACAGCCAGCTTGTGGACTGAGCTACTACTGGGGTTTCAGCCTCTTCAGGGTATTGATTGTCATTGTTGGACTACCCAGGCTGTATCATGGAGTCCAGTATAGGAGAATCAAAACAGGTCGTGGAGCTTACTGGACCTCATTTTGTGACCATGGGAAGGGAAAAACCCCAGTGTGGAGCATAAGGGCAGGACTGATGGTTGTTTGGGTTTGCCAAGGAGGAGCCTTCAAACATGACGTCTTTCAGCCTAATTAAAAAAAAAAAAAAAAGAATGAAGCTGAAGATGCTAAAAGATAGATGTGGCATGCATATGCATATTTTGGAGTAATGCAAACTGGAAGGTACAGTAACAACAACATAAAATACTGGGTCAAAGAACTGACTGAAACTGTGAACTTCTGCTCAAAACAGTGGTGGGCTGCTCCAGGTGATCCTAGCATGTCCGGAACCTTAGCCCCCAACACACGACCTCACTATAGCACCCGAGCCAGACCCAAACCCCAAGATGGCCATTTTCACAATATTCTGCCAGTCCATGAGCACGGGTGGTCTTTCCATCTTATGTCTTCCTTAATTTCTTTTTTTAAAGCTTTAACATTTTTATTGTAGTGGTTGTTAATGTCTTTGGTTTGGTTTATTGTAGTGGTTGATTCTTTTTTTGAGGCTGTTGTGAATGGGAGGGTTTCCATGAACTCTTTCTCTGATTGCTTCTCATTGGAATATAGAGAGGCTACTGATTTTTGTAAATTGATTTTGTAAGCTTCCACTTTGATGAAAGTGTTGATCATTTCTAGAAGTTTTCTGGTGGAGTTTTGGGGAATCTCTTATGTTTAATATCAGATCATCTGCAAATAGGGATAATTTGATCTCTCCTTTTCTAATTGGTAGTCCCCCCTTTTTAAATTTTATTTATTTTTTTATGTGTATGAATGTACTGTCTGCATGTAGGTTTGTGTACCTGTGTCATGCAATGCCACGGAAGTCGGAAGAGGGTGTCAGACTTCCCTGGAACTAAAGACGGTTCTTAGCTGCCATTTGGGTGCTGGGAATCGAACCCAGGTCCTCTGCAAGAGCAGTCGGTGCTGTTAACCGCTAGGCCATCTCTCCAGTCCTGTAGTACACTTTTAATTTCCTTCACTTATCTTATTGCTCTACCTAGAATTTTAAGGACTATATTGAAAAGGAGTAGGGATAGTGGACAACCTTGTTTGGTTCCTGATTTTAATGGGAGTGTTTCAAGTTTTTCTCTTATTTAGAATGATGTTGACTATTGGTTTGTTGAGTATAGCTTTTATTATGTTGAGGTATGTTCCCACCAGTCCATTCCCTCTAAGACTTTTAGCATGAATATTTGTTGGATTTTTGTCAAAGGCCTGTTCTGCACCTATTGAGAGGACCATGTGGTTTTTGTCTTTAAGTCCATTTGAATCTTTTTTTTTTTTTTTTTTACTATTATTGACTCACATATATTGAGCCATCCCTGCATGCCTGGAATCAGCCAACTTGATCATGGTGCATGATCTTTTTTGATGTGTGTCTGTATGTGATTTGAGCATATTTTGTGCAGAATCTTTGCATCTATGTTTGTTACGGATATGGGCATATTGATTTCTTTTTTGGTGTCTTTTTACCTGGTTTTGGTGTTAGAATTTGGGAGTTCTCTCTGTGTTTTCATCTTTTTGACTAATTTAAGATGTATTGGTTGTAGATCTTTGAATATCTGGTAGAATTCTTGCCAGGGAAGCCTGGTCTAGCAAGACCTGACTTTGTCCTCAAGTGGATGGAACTGGTGATTGTAAAGCCAAAAGGAGCCAGGGGCTCCCTCTCCCCCAAAAAAACCCTGAGTGACCCTTGAAGACCAGATCCTCAAGTGACATTGAGAAATCAAAAACCTTGGTTAATCTGGGCTGTGTGACCTTAAACATCCAAAAGGAAAGTATAACCAGAAATAAATAAATAAATAAATAAATAGGCCTGAGAAATTGTACTTCAGGTATAAAACTTGAGATCTTAGTAAAAAGACAAAAGAGCACAGTCGTTTTGCCTGTCTTACTGGCAAGTGCAGCTACCCTGTGGCTGCCACTGTTTTTGCCATCTTTCAAACGTGTGAGAAGACACAGCTTTTCAGCCTTCCAATATGGACTGAAGACTCATGTCTCTCCAAGAATCCTCCAAACCTTCAGTGCCAGATGGGGACTGCTGAGACATCCAGCTTGTGGACCGAGCTACTACTGGGGTTTCAGCCTCTTCAGAGTATAGACTGCCATTGTGGGGCTACCCAGGCTGTATCATGGAGACCAGTACAGGAAGATCAAGACAGGACTCGGTTCTTACTGGACCTCATTTTGTGACCATGGGAAGGGAAAACCCCAGTGTGGAACACAAGGGCAGAAATGATGGTAGTTTGGGCTTGTCAAGGAGGAGACTTCAAACATAACATCTTTTAGCCTTGATAGAAGACAGCTGAATTCAGGTACTCAGGTCCCCTTCAATATTTGCTCTGCCGCAGTAACTCAGTTTGTGTATCCTCCAGAAAACTCCATTGCACAGCAGTGAAAGATACAGGGAAAAGAAAAGCCAGGCCTTTAATCCCAGAGCTCGGGAAGTAGAGGCAGGCAGATCTCTGTGAGTTCAAGGTCAGCCTGTTCTACATAGTGAGTCCCAGGCCAGCTGGAGCCTGAGGAAAACCCTTTAATCCCAGCATTCCGGAGACAGATTAACTAATTCTTAGTTAATCTGTATTTTAAAGTAGTATATGAAATTGGTTGCATCAGAATTTGGTGCATTTATGTATTATAATATCTTCTTGGTCAGTTGTTCTTTTTTTTTTTTTAATTTTTTGTTTATTTTTCTCTACGTGTATGAATGTACTGTCTGCATGTAGGTTTGTGCACCCGTGTCATGCAATGCCATGGAGGTCAGAAGAGGGTGTCGGATTCCCCTGGAACTGGAGTTCTCCTGGAATTGGAATTTCAGACAGTTCTCAGCCGCCATGTGGGTGCTGGGGATCGAACCCGGGTCCTCTGCAAGAGCAGTCGGTGCTCTTAACCACTAGGCCATCTCTCCAGCCCAGTCAGTCGTTCTTTTGATTAGAATGAAGTGACCCTCTTTCTCTTCTGATTAGTTTTATTATTTTTTTTTTAATTTTTTTTATTATTTATTTTTGTATGTGTATGAATGTATTGTCTGTATGCAGGTCTGTGCACCCGTGTCGTGCAATGCCGCAGAGGTCAGAAGAGGGTGTCAGATTCCCCTAGAACTGGAGTTCTCCTGGAATTGGAGTTACAGACGGTTCTTAGCCGCCACGTGGGTGCTGGGGATCGAGCCCGGGTCCTCTGCAAGAGCGTCGGTGCTCTTAACCGCTAGGCTATCTCTCCAGCCCCGATTAGTTTTAATTTAAAGTCTATTTTTTGTCCATCCTTTCACCCCTGGTTTTTGCCTACCTTTAAGGTGAGATAAGTTGATTGAAGACAACAAGATTTTTTTTTTTTTTTCTTTTTGACACAGGGTCTCTCTGTAGCTCCGGCTGTTCTGGAACTTGCTATGTAGAGCAGGCTGGCCTTGAACTCACAAAGATCCACCTGCCTCTGCCTCCAAGCGCTGGGTTTAAAGGTGTGTGCCACCACACCCAGCCTGAATTGTGTCATTTGAATGGGGAGTCGAGGCCATTGTTACTTAGAGTTACTATTTAAAGAATTTTTTGGTTACTATCATTTTAATTTGTGTTCTTGGTTCTATTTTATGTTTTCAGAATTATACCTTCCTTTGATTTCTTTCTGCAACCTTTTGGGTATTGTCATTCTTTTTTTTTTTAATTTTATTTATTTTTGTATGTGTATGAATGTACTGTCTGCATGTAGGTCTGTCCACCCATGTCGTGCAATGCTCCGGAGGTCAGTTTGTCATTCTTATCTTCGGTCTTTTTTATTGCTTTGAGTGCTCTTTGTAGGACTAGTTTGGTGGACATAAATTCTTTCAGCCTATTTGTGTCATGGAAAAATTTCCATTCTTTTTCGACCATGGTAGGTAGTTTTCCTGGGGTTGGCATCTGTGGTCATTTATAACTGAAAATACTTTGGTTCAGGCTCTTTTGGCTTTCATAGTTTCCATTTAAGAATCACTTGTAATTCTGGTGGGTTTTCCTTTATATCTAACTTGTTTTGCTGTAGCAGCTTTCAGTATACTCTCTTTGTTTTGTGCATTTAGTGTTTTTACCATGATATGCCGTGAGGGGTTTCTGTTTTGTTCCTGTCTAATTGGTACTTCTTGTTTCAATATAGGCATGTTTTCCCTTAATTTAGGGAAGCTTTCCTATATAATCTTGTTGTAGATCTGGTCAATACCTGAAATTCTTCTTCCTGTATGCCTATGATTTGTTTTTGTTTTTTTTTAATTTTTTTATTATTAATTTTATTTATTTCTGTATGTGTATGAATGTACTGTCTGCATGCAAGTGTGTGCACCCGTTTCGTGCAATGCCGTGGAGGTCAGAAGAGGGTGTCAGATGCCCCTGGAACTGGAGTTCTCCTGGAATTGGAGTTTCAGACGGTTCTCGGCCACCATGTAGGTTCTGGGGATCGAACCCGGGTCCTCTGTAAGAGCGGTCGGTGCTCTTAACTGCTAGGCNGTCCCCTTCAATATTTGCTCTGCCGCAGTAACTCAGTTTGTGTATCCTCCAGAAAACTCCATTGCACAGCAGTGAAAGATACAGGGAAAAGAAAAGCCAGGCCTTTAATTCCCAGAGCTCGGGAAGTAGAGGCAGGCAGATCTCTGTGAGTTCAAGGTCAGCCTGTTCTACATAGTGAGTCCCAGGCCAGCTGGAGCCTGAGGAAAACCCTTTAATCCCAGCATTCCGGAGACAGATTAACTAATTCTTAGTTAATCTGTATTTTAAAGTAGTATATGAAATTGGTTGCATCAGAATTTGGTGCAATTATGTATTATAATATCTTCTTGGTCAGTTGTTCTTTTTTTTTTTTTAATTTTTGTTTATTTTTTCTACGTTATGAATGTACTGTCTGCATGTAGGTTTGTGCACCGTGGTATGCAATTGCCATGGATGGTCAGAAGAGGGTGTCGGATTCCCCTGGAACTGGAGTTCTCCTGGAATTGGAAGTTTCAGACAGTTCTCAGCCGCCATGTGGGTGGCTGGGATCGAACCCGGGTCCTCTGCAAGAGCAGCGGATGCTCTTAACCATAGGCCATCTCTCCAGCCCAGTCAGTCGTTCTTTTGATTAGAATGAAGTGACCCTCTTTCCTTCTGATTAGTTTTATTATATTTTTTAATTTTTTTATTATTTTATTTTTGTATGTGTATGAATGTATTGTCTGTATGCAGGTCTGTGCACCCGTGTCGTGCAATGCCGCAGAGGTCAGAAGAGGGGTGTCAGATTCCCCTAGAACTGAGTTCTCCTGGAATTGGAGTTACAGACGGTTCTTAGCCGCCACGTGGGTGCTGGGGATCGAAGGCCCGGGTCCTCTGCAAGAGCGTCGGTGCTCACCGCTAGGCTATCTCTCCAGCCCCGAATTAGTTTTAATTAAACTATTTTTTGTCCATCCTTTCACCCCTGGTTTTTGCCTACCTTTAAGGTGAGATAAGTTGATTGAAGACAACAAGATTTTTTTTTTTTTTTTTCTTTTTTGACACAGGGTCTCTCTGTAGCTCCGGCTGTTCTGAAACTTGCTAGTATAGAGCAGGCTGGCCTTGAACTCACAAAGATATCCACCTGCCTCTGCCTCCAAGCGCTGGGTTTAAGTGACCACATACGGTGTGATGCACCACACCTCAGCCGATGTGTCATTTGAATGGGTGAGTCGAGGCCATTGTTACTTAGAGTTACTATTTAAAGATATTTTTGTTACTATCATTTTAATTTGTGTTCTTGGTTCTATTTTATGTTTTCAGAATTATACCTTCCTTGATTTCTTTCTGCAACCTTTTGGGTATTGTCATTCTTTTTTTTTTATATTTTATTTATTTTTGTATGTGTATGAATGTACTGTCTGCATGTAGGTCTGTCCACCCATGTCGTGCAATGCTCCGGAGGTCAGTTTGTCATTCTTATCTTCGGTCTTTTTTATTGCTTTGAGTGCTCTTTGTAGGACTAGTTTGGTGGACATAAATTCTTTCAGCCTATTTGTGTCATGGAAAATTCCATTCTTTTCGACCATGGTAGGTAGTTTTCCTGGGGTTGGCATCTGTGGTCATTTATAACTGAAAATACTTTGGTTCAAGCTCTTGGCTTTCATAGTTTCCATTTAAGAATCACTTGTAATTCTGGTGGGTTTTCCTTTATATCTAACTTGTTTTGCTGTAGCAGCTTTCAGTATACTCCTCTTTGTTTTGTGCATTTAGTGTTTTTACCATGATATGCCGTGAGGGGTTTCTGTTTTGTTCCTGTCTAATTGGTACTTCTTGTTTCAAATAGGCATGTTTTCCCTTAATTAGGGAAGCTTTCCTATATAATTTTGTTGTAGATCTGGTCAATACCTGAAATTCTTCTTCCTGTATGCCTATTGATTGTTTTGTTTTTTTTTAATTTTTTATTATTAATTTTATTTATTTCTGTATGTGTATGAATGTACTGTCTGCATGCAAGTGTGTGCACCCGTTCGTGCAATGCCGTGGAGGTCAGAAAGAGGGTGTCAGATGCCCTGGAACTGGAGTTCTCCTGGAATTGGAGTTTCAGACGGTTCTCGGCCACCATGTAGGTTCTGGGGATCGAACCCGGGTCCTCTGTTAAGAGGGTCGGGCTCTTAACTGCTAGGCCATCTCTCCAGCCCTGATTTTGGTTTTTTAATGCTGTCCATAGTTTCCTATTATCCGTTCCTGTTTCTTTTTTTTTTTTAATTATAGCTTTGCTTGAGGAATCCAGTTCTTCAAATTTGTCTTCTAGTCTTATTATTTTGGTTTCTATTTCATTCAATCTGCTTGTGGGGCTTTCTCCTAGTGTTTCAAATTGATTTATCGAGTTTTTCAATTGTATCTTAATTTTGGCTTAGGCTTTCTTTTTTGTGTGAATGCATCTTTCAAGTCTTGAGTTTTTGTTATTTCATTCAGCTACATATTTGTATTTTTTTTGAGCTTTAGTCACAATTTTATGCCTATCCTATTTGAGTTCTTAGAGTTGTTTATTCTTTATATTCTTTTATGATGTTAATGATTGTTCTTTTTAAATTCTGCATCTTGAGATTCCTTAGAGTGATTCTCATTGTAGTACATTTCTACAGTAATCATGGATTCTGTTGGCTACATATTCTCTTGGTTTTTCATGTTATTTGTGTTTTTGCATTACTTTTTGGGCATCTGGATATCTTTTTTGGTTGTGTGTCCAATTGGAAATTCTATTCTGCCTTTGTTTAGTTGAAGATTGATTCTGTTTACATTGTTGATGTAGTTTGCTTACTTTTTGCTTAGGTATGAAATGTTATTTGGTGTATGCTTCAGGTTTTCTCACGGTATTAGGCTTGTCTGTAATAGGTAGGTCTGTGGTAGGCAGTTCAGGAAGAGGGTGAAGGACGAGACTGGGGTTGGGGACAACCTATGGAGAATCTTATAGTTCAAGATGCAATGGTTGGATTTGGACTAAGATGGTAGTCCAGAGATCTGGGGTGGAAAGAACAGGAGCAGACCTGAGCCCAAGGCTAGAAGGGGAACCAGTGTGGGAAAACATGGAATTGCTCAGGCTGCTGAGAAATGAAGATGTACTGGGAGGGATTTGACTTACAGGGTGGCAGGTAGTTCTGAGGTAGGCACATCAGGAGGTCCAGGACAAGGTGGGGGTGGGGACAGCCTTTGGAGGGTCCAACAAACTATGTCAGTGGCTAGTCTGGGTTAGGAAGCTAGTCCAGAAATCTGAGGTGTGAGAGCAGGACAGGGCTTGGGCCCAAGGCTAGAAGGGGACCCAGTGCAGGGAGTGTGGAGCTGCTCAGGCTGCCAAGGTAAACTTTTGAGTACTGTAGTTCACTTAGGCTTAAAACCTTTCCCTTTCAATTGAGAGATCTTCTAGAAAAAAAACAACACCTAATTAGTGTAAGTGATTTCTACAGGGCCACATTTTTGACATTTTCTTTAGGTCAAGACTGTCTCTGTTGCTTTCTAACATGGCAGAAAACTGCTGAACTCTTGGTTTTGCTAGGCGTGTGAGGAGTTTGATGTTACTGGATGGAAATATCAGCATTTTCCTTTTTCTTGCAGCAAGGGTAAATTGGGCTGGCTTTATTCTTTTTAAAATATTTTACTATTTTTATTTTATGTATCTGAGTGTATTGCCTGCATGTATGTAAGTGCACCTGTGTCATGTAATACCCATTGAAATCAGAAGAGAGTATTGGATCCTCTGGAACTGGAGTTACAGATGGTTGTTAGCTGGCATGTGGGTGCAGCCAGTGTTCTTAATTACTGAGCCATCTCTCCACCCTAATTTTATTCTTTATTTTCTTTAGTCTTCCCATTTTTGTACACTAGTTCTTCCCTGTCCCTCTAAAATATCACCTTTTCTCTTAAAAGTCATCTTCTCCACTTTAATATTATTTTCCAAGCTTATTCCCTACTTGTCTGATGACAGAGGGACTAAGTCCCCAAACTTGGTTCTTTATGAGGTAGTTATAGTCATGTTAGGAACGGAGATTGGTGACAAATGTGATTGTTTCTGATGGTTGTTTTCTCCATTAGTTTATAAGTCAGTTTATTGTTTTGCTTCTGGATCTTTAACCTGTAACCTTTCCCATAAAGTGCATTTCTCAAACATGAAAATGTATTTTTTAGTATTCCAGTGGTGCCTGGCACTTAGTATAACCTGTGATCTGAACTGTGCCCCTCAGAATTTCTAGGTTGAATTCTTCATCACCAATGGGAGCATGTTTGGAGAAAAGCTCTTTGAGGTGGTTTATTAGTTAGCTTTTGTGTTATGGTGATCAAATCCTGGCATAAACACCTGAAGAGGATTTATCTTGGTCCTTGGGAGAGGCCATGACAGAACTCCTGCTGACATCATGATAGCCAGTCAGTAAAGTATGTGACAGTAGTTGGCTTTGTCTCTTTCCCCATTTGGAGTGGTGCCACACACACATTCCAGGTGGGTCTTCCTCCTCACTTAATTGGAAACATTGTCTATAAAATTCCTTCTGGGAGGCCAATGAGGCATCCTGTCAGCCTGTCCTGTTGTCGACTCGTCCAGTCCATCCCATCCCATCCCTTCCCATCCCTTCCCATCCCTTCCCATCCTGTCCCATCCAGTGTATCTACTCCCTATCCCAAGACAAAGCAAGGTACAAGTTCCTGAAATCTCAGTTTGGAAAATCCTAGGGAGTTTGTTTTTCAAATTTCAAATTTCTAACAAAGCAGTGAATGAGGGGTTTACTCACAGAAGTGTGGGATGTTGGGGCCAGGGGGCTCCCCTTCGAAAGCCACATTGTAAAATCTACAACATGGTCAGGACCCTGTGACTTCTGCCTGCTGCTTAAGATGGCCAAGGTGGAAGCCTCACTAGGGCTTTCCCCGCCCACATCCTTGGCCCATCCTCATGTACAACTCAGGCTAGCTGGTTGGATGGAAGGCCGGACTCTCTCTGCCCCCCCACCCAGAAGTGCAGAAAATTTGTTTATGATGATCTGAGCAAGCTAGTGAACCCACATTTGACAAGAAGGGATCTGATGTCCAGATGTCCTTGGTCAGCCCTTCGGAGGACAGCTTATGCTATAAATACCATCATAGATATGTCCAGATGTGTAGTTTCCAAATCTCATAGTCATTTCTCAGACTAATCAAGTTGATAATGTTAATTAAGTCATGACATGACATAGAGGTTAAATGGAATCTTAGGGGTTGGACCTTACTTCAGTAGAATGAAGAAAACAGAAAACTCTCTTTCCTCCTTCTCCTCTTTTAAAATATTTTTTAATTAATTTTATTTATTTCTGTATGTGTATGAATGTACTGTCTGCATGCAAGTCTGTGCACCCGTGTCGTGCAACGCCGCGGAGTTCAGAAGAGGATCTCAGATTCCCCTGGAACTGGAGTTCTCCTGGAATTGGAGCTTCAGATGGTTCTCAGCCGCCATGTGGGTGCCGGGGATCGAACCCGGGTCCTCTGCAAGAGTGGTCGGCGCTCTTAACTGCTAGGCCATCTCTCCAGCCCCTCCTCCTTCTCCTCTTATAAAGCAGACAGATCAGCTGTCAGAATGTTTGAATTCTACCAAGAGTTTGATTTGGGGCTTACTAATGGCACCTTGGTCTTACACTTCCAGAGCTGTGAGAAAATTAATTTTTAGTTAAGCCACTCACACCCTGGTAATTTATGATAGCCACAGCAGAATAAGATAAAAAAGTTGCCCGTCCCAAGGGCAACTTAGTCCCTAAACCAACTTGCCTCTGATTGAATCAGTTCCTTGGGAAACTCATTACAAAGAAATGTCTAGTATGTCAGATGGTAAGATAACTTACTACAAATAGTAACCATTTTGTGTTAGTTTTATTTTTCCATATGTTAAATATTTTTAAATTATTACTATCTACAAGTTTGGTCTCTTTCTCTTTCTCTCTCTCTCTATATATATGTTATATATATGTATATATACATATTGAGCCAGGGTCTACTGTATCCCCAGGTATTCTGGAACTCACTGTGTATACCAGGTTTGCTTGGATCTCACAGAGATCCACCTGCCTCTGCCTCCCCAGTCCTGGGATTAAAGGTGTGTACCACCATGCCCAGCTTTGGAGTAGATTTAAGGTCTGTAATTTATGATCTGTATGTGTATCATAGACAAGTGTAGTAAGCATATGTACAGCTTGATGAACTTTAATTATATAAATAAAATAGATCATGGTTTAAACACCTGCTTCAAGAAAGTGAACGGCTTTAGACTTCTTTTTAAAAATTTTTTTTTTTAATTTTATTTTATTTTTTGTATGTGTATGAATGTACTGTCTGCATGTAGGTTTGTGCACCCATGTTGTGCAATGCTGCGGAGGTCAGAAGAGGGTCTGGGATTCCCCTGGAACTGGAGTTCTCCTGGAATTGGAGTTACAGACGGTTCTTAGCCGCCATGTAGGTGCTGGGGATCGAACCCAGGTCCTCTGCAAGAGCAGTTGGTGCTCTTAACCGCTAGGCTATCTCTCCAGCCCCAGCTTTAGACTTCTTTTGCTCTCTTAGTCATCACCCGGTGGGGTTCTCTTCAGCCATGGAAGGTAACTATTATGGTTAACTTTTTACTCAATAGTTTTCCCACAGACTGTTTTTCCTGTATGGTGGTTTCTGATTGGTATCTAATCTTAACTGGACATTTGATTTCTGCTTCTTTTGGAATTTTTCTTTTATTCTAATTTCTTTCTAGTTTCACCTGTTAGTTTCCTTCCACCTCTGCCCCTTTTATGAATGTATATTGTTTTCTGAACAGAGAAAACTATTTATAAATTTCGGGAACAGTTTCATAAGCCCCTACAAATAAATAAAATGTTTGCATTGTCTTTATTTTGTAAATCCTGACATTCAAAAGTGAAAGTAGAGGTTTTGGTTTATTTTGTTTATGTTTTCACTTAGTATACACATGGTAATCTGTGGTATGTCATTTCAGTTACTATTAAGGTGGATATACCTTCAAAGAAAGCATACTTATGAATATTCTATTCCTGAATCTGTATTTGTCTGAGGTGGTGGTTTATTAAACACAGTGCACATGCTGTTGTATTACTTTTATAGTTGTATGTACTTGCTGATAAGATACCAGCTCAGGGTCAAGAAAGGATCTTAGTGCTGAGTTTAGATATGGAATCAGAAGGACATCTATGTTTTGTTTTTGTTTTGTTTTGTTTCGTTTTGTTTTGTTTTGACAGGATCTCCCTGTAGCCCCAGCTGTCTTGGAACTTACTATATACAATAGGCTAGCATTAAACTCACAGAGATCCAACTGCCTCTGCCTCCGAAGTGCTGGTATTAAAGATGTACACCAACATGGCCAGCTATAAAAATCAGTATTTTGAATAAATTAAATTTTCCCTAGTTGGATTTTAATATCACATAAATATCATTGCATTTTACTATCTGAGATATATTTTTGATCAAGTTATTCCTTGTTGAAGTTATTTCTAAATATATTTTTGGGGTGGATGGTCCTTTTGAGACGGGGTCTCCGTGTATCCCAGGCTGGCCTGGAATTTGATATGTAGACTGGGTTGGTCTCAGTCTCATAGAGTTCTAGGATTAAAGGTGCGAGCTGCCACACATTGATTGTGGAGGATGGATAAATGTAGATACATTTATGGTATTTTTTCACTTGAGAAAAAATTTTTTTTTATATTTAAAAATATTTTATTTTTTTAACAAATAAGTAATAATTTATGAGTACAAGCATCCTTCATGTAAAACCAATTTGCAAGCAGTTATGCCCAAACCCACACAGCCCAAGGGTCCCACTATCCAGCTGGGGGGGCTTGTATGTTTAATCAAGTTGATCAGATGAGTGTCCAGTCTATATTGCTGTAGTTTCACCATTCACCCCAATCACAGCCCTTACATTCTACCATGCCCCCTCTTCTGCAGATTGTTCCCTAGGCTTAGAAAAGGGGCATGGGTGGACGAGAAGCAAAACAGTCTACTTTCTCTGGAGCTGTCATTTTGGACTCTGGTCAATTCTGGCTGTTTCCTTTCACGCGCTGACAGTTTGTCCAGGAATAACTTTTCAGTCCTACTAAGGAAGCACAGGCATTTAGATATATAGGTATTTAAACAGTACTAATTGTTATGGTAGGTTACTTTGGTATAGACACAGATATTTGGATGGTATGTTAATCTATGAATTACATTTTTTCCTGTAAAATAGGACAGGGTCTTACTGTGGCTTATAACATCTCCTAACCGCTAGAGGATGTAAGCTTGTGGCATCAGCCACAAGCTTATTCCTCCTAGGAGAGAGCTAATAGCCAATTAGATTTGGGATATATGGGCATATGGCTGCCACTGCTGCACAGTATTTCCAGGCAGGTGAGGTATAGCTGGTGCTGACGGAGGAGTCTTGCTTGACTCAAGGAGACCTATATTTGCTTTATTGGTTTAGTGGCCTTTGGTAACACTCTCTGGTATTCCAGAGACCAACTGTACACTTGCAAGTGCGGTCTCAATACATCTTTCCCATGCTGACATCAGGTCTTCGACAGCAGGGCCTTATCACCTCTCTTCTTGCAGGAATGTTCTCTATAATTTTTCTGTTGTACAGTATCATCTTGTAGCATTCTCTTTTACCTGTAGGATGATTTAACTTAAGAAATTAAGTTTGGGGGCTGGAGAGATAGCCTAGCAGTTAAGAGCACCAACTGCTCTTGCAGAGGACCCGGGTTCGATCCCCAGCACCCACATGGTGGCTGAAAACTGTCTGTAACTCCAATTCCAGGAGAACCCCAGTTCCAGGGGAATCCGAGACCCTCTTTTGACCTCCACGGCATTGCACGACATGGGTGCACAAACCTGCACGCAGACAGTACATTCATACACATACAGAAATTCAAAAAACAAAAAAAGAAATTGTTTGCTTCCCAAGTTAACGACATATAGTCACCCAAAATAGCTTGGGTGAATTTGATGAAATCTGTGCCTTGATTCTTACCTATAGGTATGTGTACTACAAATGCCTTTTTGAGATTCATGGGTCAAAAAACAAAAACCTAAAATAAAAAGGGGGGGGGATACAGATATATATGAAACCTTTTTGTCAAAAACTTTGCAATTCAAATCTTAAAACTAACTACGAGAAAAGATTTGTATGTTCCCACAGGTCAAAATGTAACCAACTTAATGGCTGAGAAAGAAAAGACACAGCTTTGCATTGTGTAGGATGTATCAGGAAGTGCCAGCAGAAAGGTTGGACCGTCTGAACATTGAAAGGAAGAAAAGCCTCAGACTGCTACAGGCATCAAACCACTCTGTGGATTCTACTTGTAACAACTATTTATAATGAGTCCTAATGAAACTTACCTTCTAGGTGCTGCAAAGTTTTAATAGGAGAGACTTTCTTACCTCCTCTTCATAGAACAAGGAGGAATATGATGATGATGAGGTCGTTCTCTAACTGTAAATTGGAGCCAACTGTCATAGAGGTAATCTCTTATAAAACCAGTAAAACTGTCTTCTTTAATTGACTAATAGACATAGGAACTGTGAAAAGGATTATTCTCTATTCAGAACCAAATATAATACTAAAGTCTCCTTAAGCTGTGCACTTAAGCAAAATATATTAATACAGGAGAGCTCTGATATCATCAATGGATTATTCTACCAAGGAGATGTTGGCCAGGGTATCCAAGCCCCCCCCCCAAAAAAAGTAAAGGCTTCTTGCCTGTAAACTGGAAAAATATAATTTTTAAATGATAAATTAGAAAGTCAGTTAGTAGTAAGACCCCTTGAAGCTATGTCTGCTCCACCTTTTTTTGGATATGTGAGCAGAGCCTGTGTTTAGAGAAGTTCTGAGGCTGCTGAGACGTAATGGGTATGAGAATGGTAATTTAAGTCAATGCTCGTATGAGCCACTTAACCCTGTATACAAATGCCTTCAATGGGGGCTGGAGAGATGGCCTAGTGGTTAAGAGCGCCGACCGCTCTTGCAGAGGACCTGGGTTCAATCCCCAGCACCCACATGGCGGCCGAGAGCCATCTGAAACTCCAATTCCAGGAGAACTCCAGTTCCAGGGGAATCCGACACCCTCTTCTGACCTCCGTGGCATTGCACGACACGGGTGCACACACTTGCATGCAGACAGTACATTCATACACATACAGAAATTCAAAAAACAAATGCTGTGTTTGTGGACTGGGGACATGGATATTGGTAAAGTGTTCTGCATAACCATAAAGACCTGGGTTTGGATCGCCAGTGCTCACATAAAAAATCAGGTATAGTGGTACACATCTGTAATCTTAGCCCAGAGGAACTGTAGACAGATCCCTGGTACTCTTTCTGGAAGGCAGCCCAGCAGTTTGGTGAGCTACAAGTTCAATGAGAGACCCTATCTGAAAGAGTAAGGTTGAAAGTGACTTAGGAAGATGGCCTGTGTCAATGTCAAGCCTTTACATGCATGTGCACACATAGCCTGACACACACATGGATACAGATGAACACATATATCACATTACATTATTTTATATCCATTTTACCCACAGCCCTTTTGAATTTATTCGATAGATTTAATATGCTGCTTTTGAATTTTTGAATGTAACTTTCCCTCTTTTGAATATGGGCTGTCTATTTAAAAAACATCCCTTTTGAATAGAAAATCTCAGAATTCATTTAAGTTAGTGAAATTATATTTTTGTTCTTTACTAATGACTTAATAATAAATAGAGATATATTTAAAATTAATAGCCATGTAAATAGAGAGAAAACAAATGCTGGACATTTTTGCCAATATGAAAATTAAAAGAAATAGGTTAAATAAGGTCTTAATGAGAGATGGGAAATTTCCTTTGCAGGTAAAAACAGTCTGCATATGAAGTACAAAACTCTGGCTACTGTTTATGACTCAAAGAGCAAAAAGCAATCTACATACATTGTAATTCTTACTGTGTTTTTTTTTTCGGGGGGGGGGGTTGTTGAGACAGGGTCTCTCTATATCCCCAGCTGTCCTGGAACTCACTCTGTGGAGCAGATTGGCTTTGAACTCACAGAGATCTGCCTGCCTCTGCCTCCTAAGTGCTGGAATCAAAGGCATGCACCACCACGCCTGGCTTCATTCTTACTGTTTTTGCACTGAGTTGTGCACAAGCCCTCCTCATTAGCTACTGAAGACCCTTTTCTTGTATTCCTTTTCAGACCATAGAGTAGATTAATGTGGAACCAGCATTCTGTCTCTCCCAGACTCCCTCACCCTTTCTCAAGTCATTTATTTCCAAATCCATGTCACTCAGCCCATTAGTCATTATAATTGAAATTATGGATTATGGTTATGGTATACTATGGTATTATATTTAAAAATGAAAATTCTATGGGCATCCTTTAATGTCAAAACACTTTTCATTTATTTTTTATTTTTACTTATTTTTGTATGTATATGAATGTACTGTCTGCATGTAGGCTTGTGCACCCATGTCATGCAATGCCACTGAAGTCAGAAGGAGGTGTCGGATTCCCGTGGATCTGGAGTTAAAGACAGTTCTCAGCCTCCATGGGGGTGCTGGGGATCAAACTTGGGTCCTTTGCAAGAGCAGTAGGCGCTCTTAACCGCTAGGCTATCTCTTCAGCCCCCACTTTTCATTTTTATAGAATGTATTTTCATAAAATCTTCATATGTGTTCGTAGATTAACATCTTTTCTTTGACTTTCTGTTTTGTTGTTCTAGTTCATGATTTCATTTTAGTTTTTGAAAAAATAACCCATAGGAATTACCTTTATTGTTTTTTTCAGTAAATGTTGTCTTCCTTAAGAATTTCTAATATAGTCTTAGAATTTAATATGATTGATAGAAAGTGTCTTTGGTCTTAGTGTACAGCCCTACCTGGATCTGGTTAAGGAAGAGTTATGTGAGTGATTCTAGAAATGTTCATGTCGTCATTCATTGATCCTTTTAACATGTGCCTTATGAATCCTAGGTGTGTAGTTCAGCAATGGAATAGTACAGGCTAACTCTCCACTAAGATGGAGCACATCTTTAATTTAGGAGAGCCAGAAAATAAACAGCTAAATGGGAATTCCAGCCTGTGATGCATGCTTGATAGAAGAAATTTGGATGGGGGTAGGAAGGGGTGAAGACTGGTTGGGGATTCGTTGTTCTTCTTTTGGTCAGATGGTTATTGAATCTGTTGACCTGCAAGGCTTGTGTGGAAGGGAGGAACTTACCCAGGCGGCTACCCCACCTTGTTCGCTTTGGCATGAGTTGGTGGGGCCTATCAGCTCTTCAAGACTCCTGCCTGGGCTCATGTGCTTCATGTCTTTTCTCCTGAGTCACTGTTGATTTCACAAGCATGAAGACCCTAGTGATTTTATTTACTTAATATATTTCTAGCACATTTCAAAAGGGTTACTAATAGAATGTTTTCTAATTATATGAATTAGTTCTTCAGTCATCTTGTAACTAAATTCTTTGGTTACCTTATAAATATTTTTAAAAATTAAATTATTATTCCTCTTTTAAGGAAGACTTTGGGTCCATTTGTAACTCTTGGGCCCCTTTATCTGTTCTATTTTATATCACTGTTTCTGTCAGTGGATTATCTGTCAACTTGATTTTCTTTAAAATACCTCTGATTTAGACTCACATAAGTATATCCAATCTCTGACTTTGTATAACTGCAAATACAGCCCAAGATAGAACTGTAAACAACATAAAAAATGAGATTTTTATTATTATTTTTTTCCATTTTCTTTCTTTATTGCTATCTGGGTACCTTTTTGAACAAGAACTTTTTATTTTTTATTTTTATTTTTTTTAATTTTATTTATTTTTTATGTGTATAAATGTACTGTCTGCATGTAGGTTTGTACACCTGTGTAGTGCAATGCCTCGGAGGTCAGAAGAGGGTGTCGGATTCCCCTGGAACTGGAGTTAAAGATGGTTCTCAGCCTCCATGTGGGTGATGGGGATCGAACCCAGGTCCTCTGCAAGAGCAGTCGGCACTCTTAACCGCTAGGCCATCTCTCCAGCCCCCGAACACAAACTTTTTAAAAATGAGAACTAGGTATATTTTGTCATGCTTCTCTGAAGTCATGCCTGCATTTCAGTTTGTGCAAGGTTACAACATATGACCCATTATAAATGTTTATTGAAGGAATTCTTTACCACTGTAATGATGTAATTTACAGTAACAAGTGAAAATGAATGTTTAAAATCACAATAATTTGATAACTATTAAAGCCTTTTTAGAAGAAACAACTGGTAAATTCAAAATGAATTTTTTTCGGGGGGGGTCTTTTTGAGACAGCCTCCCTGTAGCTACAGCTGGCCTGGAAACTCCTCTGTAGACCAGGCTGGCCTTCAACTCACAGAGATCCATCTGCTTCTGCTTCCAGAGTGCTGAGATTAAAGGCATGCACCACCAGAGTGCTGGGATTAAAGGCATGCACCACTGCCACCTGGCTTCCACATTAATTTTTTATTGGCAGAAATCTATGCTTTTGGTTTGAACTATTTACTTGTTTTGTAAATTGCTATATTCTTGTGCATGCTGCTATCTGAAAATAAGCAATTAAGATTTTATTTTGGTGAAAGAAATAATAGACCAACTGATTTAAAAATTATCATGGGGCTGGAGAGATGGCCTAGCAGTTAAGAGCACCGACTGCTCTTGCAGAGGACCCAGGTTCAATCCCCAGCACTCACATGGCGGCTGAGAACCGTCTGTAACTCCAGTTGCAGGGGAATCTGACACCCTCTTCTGACCTCTGCAGCATTGCATGGCACAGGTGCACAAACCTGCATGCAGATTCATACACATACGAAAATAAATAAAACAAAAATAAGTAAATAAAATAAATAAAAATTATCATACATATAACTTACATATTTTAGTAAAAAAAATTAAGATTATCTTCCTAGCTGGAGTTATTGGTTTTGGTAAATTGGTACAAGTATTAAATCTGCATACTATATCAGATGATTGATAAAGGCAGTATGACATATGCATGTAAGACATTATGCTGTTTGTGTAGGTATGCATCATGTCATACATAGGCATATGTAGGTTCACACCATATTTATTCATGATATCCTAATTTACTTCATGAAGATCTGTCTCCGGAGTTTCTTTGTGCCCGTTGTCGTAAAACATATTTATAACTTAGTCCCGACTTTCTTTCATGGTGACTATTGTGCTTTTGAGTAATAGTATGTTGCTTCAGGTATATTCCTAGCAGGAGTGAAAAAAAAAATAATTGTGGCCAATCAGCCTTCTGCATGTTGACCTTTTTCTTTTGGTGCTTCTTGATCAGTTCTGAAAGAGAGAGCTGGTTGTAGCCCTTTCTCGGGGAACCTGCCTGGTGTGATGGCAGGTTCATATCAGGCCCAGGAGTGTCCTCTCATCCTTCTGAGGTGGTTTTGCCAGCTTGGTGTATGGCTGCCACAACAGTAACCCTGTACATGGCTTGATTGGTGAGGATTTACATGTGTGCTAATTAGAGTGGAATAAATGATTGGCTGTTTGCTGCATTGCCATAAAGGGTGCCCAGATGTACACACTACATGAACATAATGTGCCCGGGCACAGCGCATCAAAGTTTGTCAGCTGCATTACCTCAGCAAGCTTAGGGCCTGTCGCAGAGAATTTGTTGATAATCGTCCCCTATGATTTAGTGTCTTACTGGGTGAAACCAAGAGACCTCAAAATAATGTCTTGGCAACAGAATTTTTGATCCTTTAGGAAAATAACAAAATATGCTTGAACTTAACTGGGAGTAATGAATAGATGACTTTAAGCTATGTATATTCAAATGATAATTTCTTCTATTTTGAAGTGTTTTCCAGTAAAACAAATAAAATATCAAGAACATTGGCATAATTGAATAAATTTAATCTTCAAGAATTGCATAAACATTAGTCTTTTAGGTTGAATTAAGCCATATTAAAACCACCCATGCATGTATGTCTGATGAAAAATGTAATGTGGAAGAGTATACTGAAATTTCAAAGGCACATTTTTGTAACTGAAGCTTTACCATGTATACATTTAAAAATCCATATCCATTTCTTTTTAATAGTAAATTAAATCCAAAATTTGCCCTTGGTTGCACTTATGCAAAGTCCTTAATATCTGGTTATATTCATAAGTGATTTTCTAGTTACACATTCATAATATTGATAATATATTAATGTACAATGATTAAATGGTTAAACTGCCATGTTAAAGTTATGACTAGGAACAGTCATCCAGCACAGCAGGCAGGAACAAAGCCGGCCCATTATGAGGGTGCTACTCATCTCCTACCTCCTTTGGAGATGTGAGCCTGATAGCATTGATTCTTGGCTTTGATACTGTGCTGCACTTGAATGACCCAATACAGTTCAGTGATAAGGTTAAGTTAATTACTGTATCTGTGCTACGCAGCTTTCACTTGATTATTGCTGAGGAAGAGTTTGATGTCTTTTGCTTTAATTAAGCAAAGGGAATGAACAGATATAATTGGATTTTGAAATAATCCTGTCACTACCCAGGAACATCCTGTTTCCCCTATCTTTGTTATATGTACTTCTAGAAGCAAAACTCTAGGGATGGAATCAGGTTCTTCTCTTCATTCTCTACTATTGTTTCCATATGATGTAAATATGAATTTAAGAACAGCCTAGGTGTAATATATTTTTAAAAGAGTCTTGACATAAAAAACATTTTTTGTAACTTCTGTTTAAAGGATAATTATTTTGTATGTCTATATAAGTAATTATATAAATTATGATGCAGTGCTTTAGTTTTTGCATTTATGTTATATATTTAACTGGTTTTGAAGTAGAACATATATAAATATATATTTAATTTTATGTGTATGAGTATATTAGCTGCATGTATGTAAGTGAACCCATGTTGTGCAATGCCCAAGGAGGTCAGAAGAAGGTGTCATATTCCTTGAAACTGTAGTTAGGACAGTTGTTAGTTGACATGAGGGTGCTGGGAATCAAACCAGGGTCCTCTGGAAGAGCAGCTGGTGCTGTTAACTGCTGAGCCGTCTCTCCAGTAGAGAAATTTCAACTTTAAAAAGTTTATAACAAGGCCGGGCGTGTTTAATCCCAGCACTCCAGAAGCAGAGGCAGGCGGATCTCTGTGAGTTCAAGGCCAGCCTAGTCTACATAGCAAGCTCTAGGCCAGCTGGGACTAAAAGGAGACCTGTCTCAAAAAGACCCCCCCCCCAAAAAAAAAAAAGGTTTATAACAGTATTTTACATTTTTATTGTTTTGCCTATTACCTGTATTGTCTTTAACTGATTTACTTAATCTTACCGATTTTACCCAAATTAACAGAAAAATAAAAGCAAAAGGTTTACAGTTCTCTGGTATGACATTAGGTTTTGAGTTTTACTTCTTTGTTGGATTATTTTCACCTTAATATTTATGTTTAGAATTCAAAATTAACTCAGATTTCTCTTGTTTGAGTAGCAGTGTTTAAGTGTACATGTTCTTCATTTGTTTTCTAATGAACATATCTAGGGACACTGGCCTATGAAAGTGTTACAAAATTCTTGCTGTTTAATTTCAGTACTGGGTATGGATCCATTCCTTTTCCATAGACATACACACTAAATATTAACTTCTTTGACTGAAACAGCTATATACTTAACTGTGGGACTGTCTGCATCACCCAACTCCACTCTGAGTATCATTTCAGTAAATACACTTCACATTGCTGTTGGATTCAAATGAACTAAGAAAGTTGCCTTTTTTCTTAAAGCAGTAAATGTAAGTTTTTGTGGTTTCTTTTTGTTACCTTAGTCCATGTTTCTTAGTGCTCACTAATCTTACAAGTTGACAGTCAGATAACTTAATCATTGTGTTTGGTTTCTAGTCTCTACTTTTTGTTTTGTTTTGTTTTTTGGTCTTTTTGAGACGGTCTCCCTCTAGCTCCAGCTGGCCTGGAACTTGTTCTGTAGACCAGGCTGGGCTTGAACTCACAGAGATTGCCTGCCTCTGCCTCCTGAGTGCTGGGACTAAAGGCGTGCGCCACCACACCCTGCTCTGTTCTCTATAGTTTAAGTAACTTTAGGGAGTCTGAATGGGGAGTCAAGAACCTGGCTTCCTAGTAGTCAAGATCAGGATCCCAGATAAGAAGGAATAGATGATTGAAGTGAGTCTTTTGAAAATAAAACCCATGCTATTTTTCTAATGTCATGTCAGAGGAGATAGCAGTTTAAAGGAAATGAAGAGTTAATTGTCTGTATTCATTCCACATGACCCCTATTTATGGAGAGGGTAGAAATCTTTAAGCCACCTAAAATTTGGATTTTAATTAGTTTCCCGTTTTAATCTTGTTGTGTTTGAAAAACTAACACCCTCAAATGTCATCACTTTCCTAAACTCTGGAATTTATAATCATGCTATCTTACGTGGTAAAGGGGAGCAATTCAGGTTGCAGTAGAAATTTAGGCCTGCCAGTGAGATGAACTTAAAATACATAATTAGCTGGGCATGGTGGTGCAACGCCTTTAATCCTAGCACTCAGGAGGCAGAGGCAGGCGCATCTTTGTGAGTTCAAGGCCAGCCTGGTCTACAGAGTGAGTTCCAGGACAGCTGGGGCTACAGGGAGACCCTGTCTCGAAAAGACCAAAAAAAAAAAAAAAGACATAATTACATAGAGCCAACAGGATCATAATAGTAGTTGAATATGGAAGAGGCTACCAAAGAGGAAGGCAGAGAGTGTGTATGAGAAGGGCTCAAGCCACCCCTTTGAAGTTGGGGCAAGGGAACAAATGCCAGTGGCCTCCAGAAAGTGGAAAGGGTACAAGAAGGGAGTTACACTTGGAGAGTCCCCGAAGCAGTTTGGCTCCCTGATAATAGTTCAGTATTCCTACACTGGGCTTCTGAAGTACAGATCTATAAGATAATAAATTAGTGTTGTTTGTAATCAAGTTTATCCTATTTTGTTAGTATAGTCTCAGTATATTATCATCCAGAAATTATTTATTTATACTTATTTAAAGGCAAATTATTTTATTATAAACTTTAGAATATCCCTATTTATGTGGTTTGGCCCTGACATCCTTGTGTATGTTTCTGATGTTATAGAAAGGGCTTGAGTTTGACTCCCTCAGATTGTAGTGTTCTGAGATCTTGTCTTTTATAAATTTAAAGTGTAATTATCAGGGAGGCCATTGTATTTGAAGTTAGAAGCTTTATGTTCCTGAACTGACCCCCATGTTGTTTGGTACAGGTTCATCTAAACTTTTATTTTGAGGTATTTGTTTTTTATTTTACATGTTTGAGAGTTTTGCCTGCATCTATATAAGTATACCCATACATGCAGTGTCTGTGGAAGGTAGAAGAGGGTGTTGGATCTCCTAGAACTAGAGTTCAAGATAGTTGTTACTGCCATGTGGGTGGTGGGAACCAAACCCGAGTCCTTTGCAAGAGCAGCCATTGCTCTTAACTGCCAAGCCATTGCTCCAGTCCCCAATGTTCATGTTTTTTTGCTCCCCCATCCCTCTTCCTGGACTATGAGGCTTGTGTCTCAGTCTTCAAGTAGGAAAATGATATGTCTTTCGATAATTGGTGAGACAGTATATGTATACTTAGGAAATGCAGTCTGTTACCTTAGCATATTTGTGTCAGGATAACTGCAGCCTTTGGTTACATGCACCTGAGAATGGTGCTTGGAAACCCGAGTCTACCCTCAGGTTCTGTGGAGCTTATAGAACTTCATCTTGGTGCAGTGTTGATTTCACCTTTTCTGTACTGCAAAAACAAGACAGAAGTGCCTTCTTCCCTTTTCTGTAGTCCTCTTTAAGTCTTGTTTCAGAATGAGATTATAGTAATAGTTTGCATTTTACATTATTTACTTACTATCTTTCAAAATTATTCTTATTGATTAAGATTAAGTACAAATCATTTGTTACATCTTTTAGTCCCTGAAATGCGTTTGCATCTAACAAATGTAGTTTGTTCAAATTAAGACTGTTACTGAACATTATCTTTGTACTGGACACAAAAAGTAATGCATCACATTCTCTGCTCTGTTAATCCTGAGTGACACCAGCAGCCCATCCTCAAATGATCCCATGCTGGCTGTAACAGAGTGCATGTCAAGAGCTGTTCTGACATGGCAGGGGTGACTGAATTGGCCTGGAGGAGTCACAGAAAGTATCACAGAAATATTGAGGACACATGACAGGTTTCTTTGTGGCCATGAGTGGAAAGGACATTTTTGGCCAAGGCAGAAGACTTGGTTCTGAGAACCAGCTATCTTCCTGATGTGCCTCTGGCAGGGCCTGAAGAGGAAACAAGTCTGAAAAGGAAGACTGGATTAGTTCATAAAAATCCTAGCATCATGCCGGGCGTGGTGGCGCACACCTTTAATCCTAGCACTTGGGAGGCAGAGGCAGGCGGATCTTTGTGAGTTCAAGGCCAGCCTGGTCTACAGAGTGAGTTCCAGGACAGCTGGGGCTACAGGGAGACCATGTCTCAAAAAGATCAAAGGAAAAAAAAAATCCTAGCATCCTTTGTGTTGCTGTTAATCCTTTTCTCCAAAGTCATGGTGAATCTGTTAGGAGTTCTCATCCTTCATCCCAGGATCTCTGTGCGAAAACTCAAGTCTGTGAGGTGGGCACTGTTGGTGGTCTTGATAAAGATGGTAGGAGAGGATAGAGGATGGAGTGCAGATGCATTTTCAGAAGGACAGGGCAAGATGGAGGAGGCAGATGGAGGGGAGATGTCAGAAGAAGGATTGGAGAGCAGTAGAGAACTGTTGGGGGCAGCCACTGGTGAGCAGGCTCAAGGAGCAGGCTTTGGGGAAGATAGCAATATGAATTTGTTTTGGTGTGTGTTGAGGTTTTCATGTCTGGGTTATTGAGAAAGAAATGTTGAGATGAGAAGTAAATTGGAGTAGAAATGTTAGCAGGGAGTCCCTCATTTTCTGTGGGGTTATGGAAGGGCAAATGAGTGGGTCAGACTTTAATAAGGGAAGCAAATATAAACCCAAGGAACCTTCATAGACTCCTCTGTGTCCTAATGCTGCCTGAAAAGTTCGTTATACCCTTATCAGTCCTTTAGGTAAATGTCTCAGTTATTCCTGATGCATTTCGTCTCTGTGCTTCATTTTTCTGAGCTGGGCTGTGTTTGGGTATGTGATGTCTGAGGACACTGGAAATGTGATGTCTATACCTCATCCTTTTAGGAAAAGAGAAAAATTAGGGATTTGGAGTAAAAGTTCCAAGATCCCTCAGAATTGTAGAACTTTTTGGTATTGTTATTTATCACCTTTGTAAATACTTTACAATAGAAAATGAAATGGAGGTAATTTTATATATTAATAAACCAGACTATTATCTATTTATTAGTCCTTAGATAAGCTAACAAGACTTATCCAGAAAATTTTAACATTTTAATTTCTCTTTATGTTTTGTGGTGACAATGTGGTTAAAACATAGCTTCAGTTAAGTTAGAATTGTTTGTGTGTTCTGTGTGTCTGTGTGTGTGATTTCTTAGATCTCTTCTTTCATTAGGCTTAGGTATGTTATGCCCTGTATAGTGTTTATAAAGAAATAGATTTACTGAAAGAGAAGTGTCTTCTTTTGGTCCTCATGTCTTTACATGAATAGAGCCAGACATACTTTTATCTCTAATTTTGTAGTGTGTGTACAAAGATACTATCCCACAGAGAACAGCCTATGTTTTAACAGTATATGATTTCCCGCTGTTTTATTACTGTTCAGCATGTGACAGTGACACCATAGAAAATATTTTAAATTTAGAACAATTTACACCCTGTAGATAAATTATTTTACAATAGCTCTTTCTTTTTCAATGAGTTACTATTTGAATATTATGCTTAGCATAAAAAGAAGAACTAAAAGTAATGGTCGAAAGACTGATGCTGGTGCCTGATATTTACTAGGAATTTTGTAGTACTGGGACTTGACTTGTATGTTCACCTGAGGAACTCTTAGTCATGCCTCAACATAATATACTGTTTATGTTTCTATCTAGGTTGTGATTTAGGCTTTTGGACATACAGTAGAAAACCTATTGGACACGTTGTTTTTCTCATATCTATTGAAGCTTTAAAAATGAATTTGAGTAGTTTATTGTAAAGATAGTTATAAAACTTGTAGTTTCATTTATCATTGAAAAGAATGTAATTGCAAGAATTAACTTGTCATATACCCCAGCTCAGCAAAGTCACTTTCTCATAAGTCCGTGGTCACAGTATGTTTTTTACAGTTTAGCATCTGGCTCTGTGGGATACTGATGGCTTCTAGGAAGAAAAGTACCAGGGTGAGCAATTAAAGGCAAAATGACAGCATAAAATATGATCATTGTGGTTATACGAAAGACACACTTATGAATTTTGCAGATCACTGTCATTTTTCTACCCATATTTCCCTTGCTTTGTTAGCTTAATAATTGTAGTACAATTTATTTTTCTTCTATAAAGTGAGCAATACTGTTTTAATTATCCTGGTACTTGTTTATGTCTTTGTTGTTTTTCAGTTTTGAATACTAATGATGACTCTTTTACTGTCTCCTGACATAATACTTTCAGCCTTAGTTTAAAAAGAAAAAAAATTGCATTTTAATTATGAGTAAAGTTTTTAATAGCTATTAGCATTTTCTCACATGTAGATTGCATAGTATTTACCACCTGGAATGAGGTTTGCTGAT
Organism: Rhizomys pruinosus; assembly: GCA_009823505.1. Classification (NCBI taxonomy): domain Eukaryota; kingdom Metazoa; phylum Chordata; class Mammalia; order Rodentia; family Spalacidae; genus Rhizomys; species Rhizomys pruinosus. The sequence continues at coordinate 4,906,695 of VZQC01013763.1, read as the reverse complement.
AAGGTAGCACTTTTAAGTGTGATTTGCAGTATCATTTTGCTGATTTGGTATGGAGTAAACCAGCCTGACACAAGGACTCAAATGAGAACTGAATATAGGTGGATTTCCTTTGCTTTATACCCGCAGAAATGGGCTTCATATACAGTAGAATTGCTTGCATTCTAGTGAGGGAGTCACTCTGGATGCTATGTTTGCATGTGACTTTTGCCATGGTTTATTGTGTGTGGTATCTGGTTTCCACTCCTGGGCATTATTGCCAGTCTTTCCAGTCCTAGCATATACCGTTCCTTCATACTATTACTCCATGCAAACCAGTTATTGTTGCCATTTACCTCCAAGATCCTGCTTGCTTAATTTCTTTTCATTGAACCCACAGTGTCCTTGTTTCCCAGGAGAGGAAAATTGCATTAAATACAGCCTGGACTTGAAAATGTGGTTCACACACAACCCTAGCTCTTCACTAAAGACCATGTGATCTCTCAGGAGTCAGCATTTTACTTATTTCTTTAAAAAAATTTTTTTTTTTTTTTTGTATGTGTATGAATGTATTGTCTGCATGCAGGTCTGTGCACCCGTGTCGTGCAATGCCGCGGAGGTCAGAAGAGGGTCTCGGATTCCCCTGGAACTGGAGTTCTCCTGGAATTGGAGTTTCAGACGGTTCTCAGCCGCCATGTGGGTGCTGGGGATCGAACCCGGGTCCTCTGCAAGAGCAGTCGGTGCTCTTAACCGCTAGGCTATCTCTCCAGTCCCTTTACTTATTTCTTTATGCTCTGTCTTTTGTGCACCTTTTAAAGTTTTGTCAAAATGTGCTTGTCTTCAGGACATAGCATATATATTAATCTGCTAAAAATAAATTCAACCTCTACTGAAATGAGGTGGTGTATTTGGCATAGTGTAGGTCTGGGCTATGTAAAAAAGTAATTTCTCCTGCCCCCAAAGATTTCAGAGATTTCAGAGTCAGTAAATGTGATATTGTGTGAACTGTGGTAGGATATAGTAGGGATTTCAGTATGGATATTTGTGAAGGTAGCAGGCCTTAGCTCATACCATGAGAGTACAGTGGAGATCCCTGCACATTTATGCTTATTGCTGTACTAATCACTGTGTGCCTATCAGTATGTGTGTGTGAACATCACTGAGTGTCCCAAGGAGGCTTCTGCACAAGTAGGGCCTGTATAGAGTTTATTGAATTGACTAAACCATTTAGGATTTACCTTTGTGTTTTTCCCTCTTTAATTATTTCACATAAGAATGTTTGAAAAGTTAATTCGTAGTTTTCTTTTTTTTAAGTCAATGTGTTATTGAAACTCTGTGCATTTCATACAAACCAAATTACATTACAAATCAAATCTAGACCCGTGCCCCCCTCCTTGACCCTCCACGCTATCAGAGCTCATGTGTTCTGCCAAACATGTTTTTCATCTTTTTCTCAGCTTCAAAATTTTCGATGCAAAAGTTTACCGTTTTGAGTAGAAGTTCACCGTTTCAGTCAGTTCTTTGACCCAGTCTTTTGTTGTCGTTGTTGTTTCTATCTAAGATCTCGAGTTTTATACCTGAAGTACAATTTCTCAGGACTTAACTATTTATTTATTTTTGGTTATACTTTCCTTTTGGATGTTTAAGGCCACACAGTTACCCCAGATTAACCAAGGTTTTTTTGATTTCTCAAGGTCATTTGAGGATCTGGTCCACAAGGGTTACTCGGGTTTTTTTTTTTTGGGGGGGGGAGCCCCTGGCTCCTTTTGGCTATTCAATCACCAGTTCCATCCACTTGAGGACAAAGTCTTCAAGGACATTGTGATTAGTACAGCAATAAGCACAAAGTCTTGCTAGACCAGACTTACCCTTTTTAAGCATGAGCAGACTTTCCTTTTTATTGACTGGACACTGCTGAAGTCCCAAGACTGGGGACTCAAACATTTGCACAAGAAGACGGGAGACTCAAACATTTGCAGAACATTACCCTGGGACTTAGTTGACCTTTGAGAGCAAGGAACAAAGTTATCCCTTAAGATCTTCAAATTGGTATAGGCATTAAGTATGGTTGTTAAGCATCCAAAAAGGCTTTTAAACCAGCCTGATACTTTTAACTGCTATATAATATTTTAGAAAATGTTTGAGCCGGGCTTGGTGGTGCATGTCTTTAATCCTAGCACTTGGGAGGCAAAGGCAGGCCGATCTTTGTGAGTTCAAGGCCAGCCTGGTCTAAAGAGCGAGTTCCAGGACAGCTGGGGCTACAGGGAGACCTTGTCTGGAAAAGACCAAAAATAAAAATAAAAAATAAATAATAAAACAACACAAGAAAAAAAAACGTATTGTAAGGAAAGATCCTATAAGTTTGGACAAAAAGCTCAGCCAGGTCCTTTTTGGTGTAAAGAAATACTAAGAGAAGTAACTGGGAAGACCCTATCAAATAAATATTTGTAGTTTGGTAGATCTCAATAAGGGGTCTATGGCACAATATAGTGTTACTTCTACAACTTCCTTTTATTGAAAGTCTTTAATTAGTCTAAAGTATACAAGTTAAGCATATTCCTTCAATTCCATATAACCAAAGACTTTCCTAACCTCTGAATAATAAAGTGGTAGTTTTAGTTCTATGAAACGTGTTGTATGGATTCACCAAATATAAGTAGCGACTAGTTTGTCTCTCAAAGTATCACATTAAAATTGCCGAGTTTTGCCTTAAGACCGTTTTTTACTCTTATTACATATTAGGTAATTTGGCCACTTAGCTACTTTTCACTAGATTGAGGTGATATCCATTTTTACGTTGGTTTTGTTTTTCTGGGACTGGGTGTTACTTTCTCGTGATGTAGTTTCTTAATGATATCTTCTTAAAGCTCCATCCATTTTTATCCATTGCCTAAAGTTCATGTTGTCATCTTCCTTTACTACTGCATAGAACCCACTGTGTAGATGTACCACATTTGCTCTATTCACTCATCTTTTTTTAAAGTGTGAGCGGGCAATTGTGGTTGGTCTCTAGTGGCTTCTCATATATTGTGAAGAAGCTGGCAATATGTTGAGATGGGCTGTCAATGTAATCGTTCTGTGGTATAGATGAGTCTTTGTTGGTATTATACCAAAGGAGTGGTAATGATTGGGTAGGGATGGCATAGATGCATGTTTTTGGGCTCTATCCAAGGGTTTCTCTCACACTGCTTCCCATATTGGTTTTACAAGTTCACATTTCCTACCTAGCTAGGGTGGAATGAGTGTTCCTGTCTTTCCCCCTAATACGTCTCATAAGAACTTAGGTTATCGATTCATTTATTTTTTTGATCCTTGCCAGTCTTATCTGAGTGAGTTGAATTCTTAAAGTGGTTTTGGTCTTCATTTCCTTAATTATTAAGTGATGTTTGAAACACTTTTTTTAAGATGTTTCTCAATTCAGCACTCTAATTTCCTCACTATGTGAAGTTCCTGTTCAGTTACTTTGCTTCCAATTCTTTTGAGTGAGTCATTGGTTTTCTTTCTTCTTTTGTTTTTTATTGAAGTATTTTATATTATATTATGGAAATCAATGCTTTTGTCAAAGGGTGTATCTGCTTGTGATAGGTTTCCTCCCCTTCTGTGTGTTTTCTCTTCACTTTTTTTTTTTTTTTTTTTTTTTTTTTTTTTTTTTTTTTCTTTTTGTTTTCTTTTTGATGTACAAGAAAGCTTTTTTGTGAGTTTTAATTGTAGGTCCCTAATTTGTCAGTATTCTTCCATCTTCATTTCTTGTGCAGCTAACTCGTACTCTCGATTTTAGAATAATGCTTTTCACATGTCCTATGTCCTTCGTAGGCTGCTGTCACTTTTGTATGTCTTCTTATTAGGCTAATCTCAGAAGTTTGGGTTTATATCACTTTTGTGGTCCTTGTATGATCCATAAATTCTGGAAGTCTGACTCTATTTAGTGACCAGTATATATAAGGCGTGTTATTTTGACGTAGTGAGGTAGGACGTGAAGTGCGGTGTCTTAAAACTTCAATTCTTACTATATAAGTGGATAGATAATATCAGCAGTTTTGCTCCCCTAGATTTCTGATGTCTATATTGTTAATCACGTAGTTCATTGTTTTTTTTCTTGGTATATAGTTCTTTTGCTTTATACTCACTTATTTTTTTTAGTTCTATTCGGTTTATAGTCGAGTCCAACTTTGCCTTTGGGAAAATAGTGAATTTGCTCTGTCCTCCTCCTAATTTTGGTCCAAAGTGGCATCCCTAGTTTCATACAATTAAGTAGGTTGGAAATTCTGGGTGAAAATTGTATGCTTTTGCTTGATCAAGTTTTGGATTTTTCTCAAGGTTCTGTTCTATTGGGTCGATAAGAAGTCTATAAGGTTCTGTTATTTGTGCCAGTACCTAAAGCTGTTTTATGACTATACGTAAAGTGACACCTGTAGTAATACGTTTGAAAGATCTTGGATATATACTTTTGATAAGTCCTGCGCAATCCTGTAAATTGCTCTTTCACTCAAGGTTGCTCGTTGAGCTTATTTGCAGCTAAGATCATTTTGTTTTTCCAAAGAATGAAATCACTGATTTTAAGGACTAACGATTGTCTATTGATCTTGTAATTTCTTGCAATCCGTGAATTATAACCTTTAGAGGTATTTATATTTTAAATTGGTCATTGTTGCGTCGAATTGTATATTTTATTTTTGGGTTAGAAATGGACATTTCCTTTTACTTTCAAATTAGCATGTATATATTATGTTTCTATAACCATCCAATCCATGTGAAGCAAGAGAGTCTTGTTTTTTCTTATTCTTGGCTGATGTTCTTTATTTAATCTCTCTAACTCTGCTGTGTCATTCTATTTTCAGTGGTTTAAAATTTTTGTTATATAGATGTTTTTTTTTAGAATTTGTCTTGAGTTAGGCATTTTATGTTCCTTAGGTCATTATTCATTAATATGTTTTTTTTGAGACTATTGTGAGTGGGAACATCTCTTGTATTCCTTCTTACAGTTTGCTTATCGTTACTGAGTTTGATGGGTATAACCATGAAGCCTAAGCTGATTTTCTAAGCTTGGTTTAATTTTTGTACGTTCCTTGACCACTTTGCCTCTAACTCGGAAACTCTTAATATGGTTTCTAAGGAACGTTTTCTGGTGGAGTAAGTATTTCTTATAAATTTTTTTTTTAGATTATTTTATTTTTCATGTTAGAAATGTANAAAAAAAAACGTTTGGACCAAAGCTCAAGCAGCCTTGTGTAAGAAATACTAAGAAGTACTCCCATAAAATAAATACTGTGTTTAGACATAATGTCATGACAAATTAGTTTCTTCTACATTCCTTTGATCTTTTATTAGTCTAAAGTATACATACATATCCTTCATCCATATACCAAAACTTCCTAACTCTGAAAATAAATGGTAGTTTAGTTCTAGAAACTGTTAAGGGATTCACAATATAAGAGCACAGTTGTTCTCAGATCACATTAACATTGCTCAGTTTGCCTTACCTTTTACCTTACAATTAGGTAATTGGCACTAGCATCCACAGATGAGGGATACCATTTGTTGTTTGTTTTTCTGGGACTGTGTTACTTCTCTTAGCATGATATCTTCTAGCTCCATCCATTTACCTGCAAAGTTCATGATGTCATCTTCCTTTACTACTGCATAGAACTCCATTGTGTAGATGTACCACATTTGCTCTATCCACTTTTCAGTTGAGGGGCACTTGGGTTGGTTCCAGCTCTTCATTATTGTGAAGAGAGCTGCAATAAGCATGGCTGTGCATGTATCTCTGTGGTAAGATGAGTCTTGTGGGTATATACCAAGGAGTGGTATGATTGGGTTAGGTGGCAAGATCATTTTGGGTCTTCCAAGGGTTCTCCACACTGCTTTCCATATTGGGTTGTACGAGTTTACATTCCTACCAGCAGTGGATGAGTGTTCCCCTTTCCCCACAACCTCTCTAGAACTTGGTATCATTTGTTTTCTTGATCTTAGCCAGTCTTATTGGAGTGAGATGCTATCTTAAAGTGGTTTTAATCTTCATTTCCTTAATTATTAGTGATGTTGAACACTTTTTTAAGATGTTTCTCAGCCATCTCTAATTCCTCACTTGTGAAGTCTCTGTTCAGTTCTTTGCTCCATCTTTTGAGTGAGTCATTTGTTTTCTTTCTTCTTTGTTTTTTGAATAGTTTATATATTCTGGAAATCAATGCTTTGTCAGGTGTATCTGCTGTGAAGGTTTCCTCCCACTCTGTGGGTTTTCTCTTCACTTCCTTGGTTGTTTCTTTTGATGTACAGAAGCTTTTGAGTTTAATGAGGTCCTATTTGTCAGTTGTCCATCTTATTTCTTGTGCAGCTACTGTCTGATTTAGGAAGTCTTTTCCTATGCCTATGTCTTGTAGGCTGCTGTCAACTTTTTCTTCTATTGCCTTCAGAGTTTTGGGTTTCACTTTGTGGTCTTTGATCCATCTGGAGTCGACTTTTGTACAGGGCGAGAGGTAGGGGTTTAACTTCATTCTTCTATAAGTGATGATGCAGTTTTGCCCACACCACTTGCTGAAGATGCTGTCTTTCCTCCATTGTGTCCAAAAGGCCCCCTTGTCAAATAGGAGGTGGCTGAAATTGTATGTGCTCAAGTTTGGATCTTCAGTTTTGTTCCTTTGGTCGATAGGTCTGTTTTTGTGCCAGTACCAAGCTGTTTTTATGACTATAGACCTGTAGTATAGTTTGAAGTCTGGTATAGAAGTCCCCCCTGTATTGCTCTTTTCACTCAAGGTTGCTTTGGCTATTCAGGATCTTTTGTTTTTCCATATGAAATTAAGGACTTTTTTCTGCAAGCCTGTGAATAAACTCTTAGGGATTTTAATTGGGATTGTGTCGAATCTGTATATTAATTTGGGTAGAATGGACATTTCTACTATATTAATTTTTCTAATCCATGAGCATGAGATGTCTTTCTATCTTCTGATGTCTTCATTAATCTACTTTTTCAGGGGTTTAAAATTTTTGTTATATAGATGTTTGATGTCTTTGGTTAGGTTTGTTCCTAGGTATTTTATTGTTTTTGAGGCTATTGTGAGTGGGAACATCTCCTTGTATTCCTTCTTCAGTTGCTCGTTATTGGTAAAGAAAGGCTACTGATTTTTCTAGGTTAATTTTGTATCCTGCCACTTTACTGAAACTCTTAATTGTTTCTAGGAGTTTTCTGGTGGAGTTTTTAAAATTTTTTTTATTTATTTATTTTATGTGTATGAATGTACTGTCTGCATGCAGGTTTGTGCACCCATGTCGTGCAATGCCGCGGAGGTCGGAAGAGGGCTTCGGATTCCCCTGGAACTGGAGTTAAAGACGGTTCTCAGCCGCCATGTGGGTGCTGGGGATTGAACCCGGGTCCTCTGCAAGAGCGTCGGCGCTCTTAACCGCTAGGCCATCGCTCCAGCCCTCTGGTGGAGTTTTTAGCATCCCTTAGGTAAACAATCATATCTTCTGCAAAAAGGGATAGCTTAACTTCCTCTTTTCCAATTAGTACTCCTTTAATTTCCTTTTCTTGCCTTATTACCCCAGCAGGTGTTTCAAGCACTATATTGGAGAGGAGTGGTGACAGGGGGCAGCCTTGCTGAGTTCCTACCTTTAAGGGGAATGCTTCTGTATTTTCTCCATTTAGGATGATGTTGGCTGTGAGTTTCCTGTATATGGCTTTGATTACACTGAGGAATAATCGCTCCAAACCTCTAGGACTGTAAGCATGAAGGGATGATGGATTTTGTCAAAGGTTTTTTCTGTTTCAATTGAGATGATTGTGTGGTGTTTGTCTTTCAGTCCATTTATGTGTTTTATGATATTTATTGATTTTCTTTTTTTTTCACATTTCCTCCATTAATTTTATATTACTTTAAATTATGGTTACATACTCTCCACCCATATACAGGAATGACAGAGTCCGAAAATAATTGGTGGGTGGATTATAGAGACCACATTATAAAAACATAGTTGCTTTCAGATAAACAGAAATATAACATAAATGTTGTTCAGCTTGCCTTCCTTCTGGGGGATTTGGTGTTAGCATTCACAAATGAGGGAAAACATTCTCAATTTGTTTTCCTGGGACTGTGTTACTTCACTCAGCATAATAGCTTCATGCTCCCCCCATTTACCTGCAAAGTTCAGAATGCCATCTTTCTGTACTGCTGAATAGTACTCCACTGTGTAGATGTACCATATTTTTGTCATCCACTCGACTGTTGAGGGGCATTTGGGTTGGACCCAGCTTTTTGCTTTTGTGGAGAGAGCTGCAGTAAACATGGATGTGCATGTATCTTTGCTGTAGGATGAGTCTTTTGGGTATATACCCAGTAGTGGTATGGCTGGGTCAGGTGGTATGCTCATTTTGAGTCTTTTAAGGGTTCTCCACACTGCTTTCCATAGTGGTTGTACAAGTTTACATTACCACCAGCAGTGGATGAGTGTTCCTTTTTCCCCACAACCTCTCCAATATTTGGTGTCTTTTGTTTTCTTGATCTTAGCCAGTCTTATCAGAGTGAGATGATACCTGGGAGTGGTTTTAAGTTTTTGCATTTCCTTAATTATTAATGATGTTGAAAACTTTTTAAGATATTTCTCAGCCATCTTTAATTCCTCGCCCCAGTTCTTACATTTTTCCATACATGTCTTGCTTGTTTTTCTTAGTCTTTTTAAATTTTTCTCTGCAAATGTTTGTTGTCCTAGGCAGAATTCAACCACATCAGTCCATTCCTTGACCCAGTACTCCACTGTTTGGGCAGAAGTAAAATATTTCAGTCAGTTCTTTGATCCAGTATGTATTAGTCACGTTTCTGTTGCAATAAAACCACCATGACCAAGGGAACTTATAAAAGGAAGAGTTTATTTGAGCTTACGATTGATGGTTCCAGGGAATTAGAGCCCATTGTGGTGGGAGGCATGGTGGCAGGAGCTGGAGCAGAAAGCCAAGGAGGTTCACATGTCGCAATGAGCGCAGGCAGTCGAGAGAGAGAGAGAGAGAGAGAGAACTATTTATTGATTTTCATATGTTGAACCATCCCTGCATCTCTGGTATGAATCCAACTTGGTCATGATGGACGATCTTTTTTATGTGAGTCTGTATGTGGTTTGCAAGTATTTTGTTGAGAATTTTTGTGTCTGTGTTTATTAATGAGATGGGTCTATAGTTCTCCTTTTTGGTTGTATCATTGCCTGGTTTTGGTATTAGGGTGATGCTGGCTGCATAGAAGGAATTTGGGAGATTTCCCTCTGCTTGTATCCTTCTGAACAATTTGAGTAGTAATGGTTGTAAGTCTTTTTGAAATATTTTATAGAATTCTGCTGTGAAACCATCTGGGCCTGGGCTTGTTTTAGTTGGGAAGTTTCTTATTACATCTTCAATTTCTTCATATATTATGGGTCTGTTTAAGCTGTCGATCTCTTCTTGCTTAAGCTTTGGTGATTCCCAGGATTTCAGATATTCATCCATTTCGCCTAGGTTTTCAAAATTTTAATAGAGTATAGGTTTTTGAAGTATTCCCGTATGATTGTATCTTTTCCTTGTCTGTTGTGATATTTCTTCATCACGGATTCTATTGATTTGGAGTTGCTCTTTCTTTTAGTTAACTGGGCTAGAGGTCTGTCTATCTTGTTTATTCTCTCAAAGAACCAACTTTTGGATTCATTGATTTTTTGTTTTTTATGGTTTTCTTTGTTTCTATTTCATTGATCTCTGCTCTGATTTTTGTTATTTCTTCTTGTCTGCTCCGTTTAGGGTTCATTTGTTGTTGTCTCTCAAGTATTTTTAGCTGCAGTGTTAGATCATTCACTTGTGCTCTTTCTGTTTTTTTAATGTAGGCACTTAGAGCTATAAACTTCCCTCTTAGGANGTGTGTTGTTTTGTCTCCATGTGTTCTTGTAGATAGTAGGGCTTATCCTGTTGATGATATTGAGCTTTATTGCACTGTGGTCTGATAGTGTGCATGAAATTATTTCAATATTTTTGTATTTGTTGAGTTTTTTTTTTCTGTGTCCTAGTATGTGGTTGATTTTGGAGAATGTTCTGTGGGATGCTGAGTAGAATGTGTGTTCTCTGGTATTTGGGTGGAATATTTGGTAGACATCTGTGAGGTCCATTTGGTATATCGTATCATTCAGTTCGGATGTCTGTTTATTCTTTGTCTGGTTGACATGTCCAAAGGGCTCAGTGGGGTATTGAAGTCCCCTACTATGAGTGTGCTGGGGTTATTCTGTGCCTCGAGGTCCTGGAGAATTGTCTTTATAAAGTTTGGTGCACCAGAGTTTGGTGCATATATATTCATGACTATGAAATCTTCATGGTCAATTGTTCCTTTGATAAAGATGTAATGTCCTTCTTTGTCTCTTCTGATTTCTTTTACTTTGAAATCTATTTTGTCTGATATTAAAATAGCAGCACCTGCTTTCTTTTTGATACCATTTGCTTGGAATAATTTTTTCCATCCCTTCACCTTAATTTGGTGCCTATCCTTGAGAGTGAGTTGGGTTTCTTGTAGACAGCATATAAATGGGTTCTGTTTTCTAATCCAATCTCCCAGACTATGTCTTTTGATTGGGGAGTTTAGTCCATTAATATTTAAGGTTATAACTGAAAGATGGGTATTGCTTCTTTTCACCTTATTCTCCGTTTGCGTTTTTGGTCTAGGTTTCTACTTCTGCAGTTATGCTTTTATTAATTTCTCTTTCTAGGTGCCTGGGGGGATAGTTGCTTCTTTCTTCAGTCCTTTGAATTGCTTCAAGTATTCTTTTAGGGGTTGGTTTTCCGGACATGTATTCTATCATCTTGTTTATGTCATCAAAGATTTTTCTCTCTCCCTCAACTATAATTGACATTTTTGCTGGGTATAGTAACCTGAGTTGGCGTCTATAGTCTTTTAACACTCAGAATGCTTTGCTACACATTCTTCTTGCTTTCATAGTTTGCACTGAGAAGTCAGTTGTAATTCTGATAGGTTTCCCCTTATCTGTCAACTTGTTATTTTTCTCTTGTGGCTTTCAGAATTTTGTCTTTGTTTTGGGCGTTAGCGTTTTAACTATGATATGGCATGGAGAGTGTCTTTTCTGATCTTGTCTGTTTGGAGTTCTGTGTGCTTCTTGTATTTGTATTGGTTTGTCTTTTTTTAGTTTGGGGAAATTTTCATCTATTTTTCTGTCGAAGATCTGATCAATACCATTCTCTTGGGATTTTTCTCCTTCCTCTATCCCTATGATACCGAGGTTTAATTTTTTCATAGTGTCCCACAGTTCCTGGTTGTTTAATTTTTTCATAGTGTCCCACAGTTCCTGGTTGTTCCACTTTTGTGTATTTAAAAAATTTTCAACTTTACTTGAGCTTTTTAGTTTTTCTCTTTTATCTTCCATGTCTGATATTCTTTGTTCTGCTTCCTCCATTCTACTTCTGAGGCTTTTTCCATTCCTTTCCTCTTGATTGGATGAGTGTTCGATTTCCTTTTTCATTTCATCTTGTGATTTCTTTAGTACTTCCACTTCCCTTTTGGAGCTTCTCAATCTCTTCCTGTAGCTCCTTGCTTTGCTGGTTGGTTTCCGTTTTCGTTGATTCTACTTCCTTTTGGTGTATGTCAGTCAATCCCTCTAGGTCCTTCTTGAGTTTTTCATTCTCTCTCCTTAGTTCTCTGACTTGTTCTTTATATTCTTTGATTTCTTTGACTATTTCTGCAATTGTTCCTCTAAGATATGTGTCCTGGGCCACCACCAGGGGCATCCCACTGTAGGAATCTCCCACATGGTTGGTAGAGCTTGGTGTGGAATTACCCTGCACCTTTCCCATATTGTCCGTTTGTCGTGTCCCTGGCATGTGGGTTTCCCTTTGCCTATATTCTGATTCAAATCCCAAATGCCTCTTCACTGTGTTGAATGGTTGTTTTGCTTGCCTCCTTTTGATGCCTTCGTTTTTTATTGTTGTTGTTTGTTTTTTTTCTCCTTGTTTATGGAGTGTTGACTTGTCTAGGTTTTAGGCTTTCAATTTTGTTCATATATTGGACATCTAACTCATTCTTCCCTTTCTGTTACGAAGGTTCTCCAAAGAATCCACTTGGACACTCCTTCAGTAATTCCAGTTGGGGGAGAGGGGGATGATACACTGTGCTTCAGGTGGTCCTGGGAAATCCCCAATCTAAGCTCTGTGCACTCAAGTCTCACAGTGGCAATAGGCCCTGCTTTTTTTTTTTTTTTTTGTCTTTTCGAGATAGGGTCTTCCTGTAGCTCCAGCTGTCCTGGAACTCACTCTGTAGACCAGGCTGGCCTTGAACTCACAAAAATCCTCCTGCCTCTGTCTCCCAAGTGCTAGGATTAAAGGCGTGCGCCACCACGCCCAGCCAGGCCCTGCTTTTATACGAGCTAGCAGGGCAACTCCACTCTTACAGCCACACAAGACAACAATTATCCAAAAACCCAGTGATAGAATTATCCAACAATCGGGCTCCTATCTGTGCTTTAGGTGGTCCTGGGAAATACCAATCTAAGCTCTGTGCACTCTGTAGTTTTCTTGTGATCATGTCATAACAGGATTTCATATTCAGTAGTCAATTCATGATTATTGTTTTGTGTAAATATTGTCTAAATATTGTTCTAAAATATCACGTTCATGGCTTATTTGCCCTTCAGAATGCTGTTTCCAAATACTTAAATGTTCCCTATTTCCTTTTCATTTTTCGATCTTCATAGGTTTTCTTCCTGAATTTTTACCTGTTTGATTCCCATTAGTAGTCTTATCTGTAGCAGGATCAGTTGCTGGCCATTATTTTCTTTCCGTGAGAAATCAGTGAGCCAGGTTTACCACTGCCTCTCAGTAAAGGGAGGAGGTCAAGAACTGAGAGATTCTTTTAAACACAAGACTCAACCATATAGTGTGCCTGTTTGAGTTAGAGGCTAGCCTTGGTTGTCGTTCCTAAGGCATTATTTACCTTTTGTTCTAGACAGGGTCTCTCATTGGCCTAGAACTTGCTGATTAGGGCTTGGCCAGCTGGCCAGTGAGCCCAGGGATCTGCCTGTCTTGATTTTAATATCTTTATAAACAACCATCATTCCTTTGATCAAAATGAAGTGATCCTCTTATCTTCTTATTAGTTTCAGTTTAGTTTAAGTCTATTCTGTGAGATACTATAATTGCAGCACATGCTCGCTTCTTAGTGCCACTGTTTGAAAAATTTAGGTTAGTGTCTGTACTTGAAGGTAGATGAGTTTCTTATAGACAACAAAAAGTTTTGTTTCATAGTCCATTCACCTGCCCTGTGTTTTTTTGACTGAGGAGTTCAGCCAATTGATGTTTTTAATATTATTACTGAAGGATGTGTATTGCTTTCAGTCTTTTTAATTTGTTTGTATTGTTGGCCCAATTTTGAGTTTACACAATTATAACTTTGTTTTATTTCTCTCTGTTGATTCTTGTATATAGTCTTTCCTTTCTTTCCTTTTTATTTTTTGTCTTTTTGGGACAAGGTCTCCCTGGAGCCTCACCTGTCCTGGAACTCACTCTGTAGACCAGGCTGGCCTTGAACTCACAAAGATCTGCCTGCCTCTGCCTCCCGAGTGCTAGGATTAAAGGCATGCGCCACCACGCCCGGGTCATAGTCTTTCCTTTCTTCAGTCATTTATTTTACTTTGAGTTTTCTCTGAAGGGCTGGTTTGGTGGTCATGAGCACTTTCTGCCTGGACATGTCATGGAAGATGTTTATTTCCTCATCAACTGTAATGGACATTTTACTGGGCCAAGTATTCTGGTTTGGCATCTCTGGTCATTTAGAAGATTGCCAGTTTTGGAGATCTCCTGAGGCCAGCGGAAGGAAGAGCAGGAAAGCAGGTAGGGACTGGGTGCCTCAGCAGGGCTGATTGTTGATCCTTTAATCCATCTGTCTTTGGCTTGATTGACTTTTGTGGCTGTGGGGGCAGAGTTATCCTCCCAGCCGGTATTAAAGATGGGGTTGTGTGACTCTTGAGATCTGAGATCTCCTGAGGCCAGCGAAGCTACTGGGGCAAGGGCTTAAGAGCCCCCCCCCCCAACTGGGATTATGAAGACATCTGAAGAAGGCAAGCAAAGCAAGCCTTCAACACAGTGAAGAGGCATCTAGGACCCACATTGGAATACAGGCGGGAGAAGCCCATATGCCAGGATCACGAAGAAGAGACAACACTGGAAAGGGGCAGGATAATCCCGAGCCAAGCTCTACTAACCCTATGGAAGACTCTTGCAGTAGGATCCCTCTGGGGATGCCCCAGGACACAGATATCAGAAACACAATTGGGAACATATTTAAAGAACTACAAGATTATAAAGAACAAATCAAAGAACTAAGAAAAGAGAATGAAGAACTCAAGAAGGACCTAGAGAGAGAGAATGACAAGCTAGAAGACATCATGCTGAGTGAAGTAACACAGTCCCAGAAAAACAAATGACGAATGGTATCCCTCATCTGTGGATGCTAGTGCCAATTACCTAGTTGCAAGTATTTCTTGTGTAGGGCCCCCTGAGCTTTTGTCCAAAGCAGTTGGGCGTAATGCATATTGGAAACAACAGCAACAACAACAACAGCAACAACAACAGAAAGGACTGCATCAAAGAACTGACTGAAACAGTGAACTTCAGCTCAAAACAGTCAACTTCCTCATGGAGAATATTGAGAAAGACTGAGGAAGAGATGAAAAGCATATTAGGCAGAATGCATGAGCTCTGGCAGGGTGGGGGACTGGGCGGGAACATAGGTCTAGATTTGTTAAAAAAATAAAAATAAATTTATGTGGAAAAAAATATTGCCAGTTTTAAGAGCTAGTAGATAAGGCTCCTTTTGTACATTAATTATTATAATTTCATTTCGGTAACATTTCCCTTTAGTAACCACACCACAGTAGGCCTATATTTTGGTTGTGACTGACTGGAAGAAATGAAGGTGCATGAGTTATATTTATTAATGGATACAGGTTCATAAATTCTGAGTTTAGGATTCAGTGACCTCAGTTAAATGGGTTACTTTGATTATTTGTCAGTAAAGCAATTTCAGTCAGTCAATATTTACCCAGCACATCCATTTGTGTTTCCTTATTAACAGCCAAAATAACTTTTGGGTCTTATGCTGAAGGAACTGAAAATCCAGTTAGTGAATGAAAGTAAACAAATAAAATAAATTGAAATATGCTAATGATCAAAATTAATAGAATATGAATGTGCTTTAAAATCATTAGGAAATAGTAATTGTACAAAATTATATTTTCTTATGACCTTTTCGGGCATGGTGTTTGACCTCTCATGATGCCCACTTCCTTCCCGATCCCTTCTGGTTCTGTTCCTATGTTGTACTAATTACCCTTCTAATTTGGCTTTGGTTTTTTTGTGTCTGTTTTTTTTTAAAGTTTTTTTCAATATTTATATTTTATATGTATGAATATTTTGCCTTCATGTCTGTAAGTGCAGCCATCCATGTTCAACAACTACAGAACCAGAAGAGGGTTGTTGGAGACCCTTGAACTGTAGCTCCAGATGGTGGTTTTTAACTTCCATGTGGGAACTGAATTCAGGTGCTCTTTGAGAGTAGCAAGTGCTATTAACCACTGAGCCATCTCTTCATCTGCTTTTCCTGTTTTATTATTTTTATGAAATTTTCTGACCTTTTAACTTTTACTATTTATTTTTAGATGTTTGTTGACCATTTGCTTTAAAACCCCTATACATCCATCTGTCCATCCTTCCTCTATATATCCATAAGCCTGTACTCACCCACCCATCCAATTTATTTCCTTATTTTTATTAACCCTGTTTCAGAAAAAATATAATGAATAGCTTCCCTTTAAAGTGACATCTTGGTGGGATTTGACAGTGTATTTGTATGCCTTTGAAACCATTCACAGATTCAAAATAAAAGCATTGGAATTATCCCCAATGTTCCTGTTTTTTTTTTTTTAATTTGTACTGTCTGCATGTAGTTTAGTGCACCCGTGTCTTGCAATGCTGCGGAGGTCAGAAGAGGGCATTGGATTCCCCTGAAACTGGAGTCAAAATCGGTTCTCAGCAACCATGTGGGTGCTGGGGATCAAACCCGGGTCCTCTGCAAGAGCAGTTGGCGCTCTTATCCACTGAGCCATCTCACTAGCCCCTGTTCCTGTGTTTTTGGCAGCTCATTCCCTTCCTGCCTGGTATAGGAAACCAGTTTCCAGGTAAACTCAAATAATTCTATTTATTTATTTATTTATTTATTTAGTCCCACCCACCTTTTTTTTTTTTTTCTGTAGCCCCAGCTGGCCTGGTACTTTCTCTGTAGACCAGTCTGGTCTTGAACTCACAGAGATCCACCTGCTTCTGCCTCCCAAACTCTGGGTCTAAAGCCATGTACCACCACACCTGGCTGCCCAAATTATTTTCTATGCACAGTTGATAGAAATCTTCATGTGGACATTCACTGCCATTATTCTTAGATTTTGATCTAGGAGTTACTCCCTGGATTGTGTGATAATTCTCCTTCAGTTTTAAAGAAATAGCTATCGAGGATTCTGTCTCTCTCTGTGTTTGTATAGTTGTGCTCATGTATGCATGTGGCACAGTACAAGTCTGTACATGTATGGTGAGGCCAGAGGTTGACATCAAGTTTCTTCCTTATCAATCTTACCTTTCTGAGATAGGGTCTCTCACCAAAACTATCATTCATGGATTGACTAGACTGGCTGGCCAGTGAGCTCCAGAGATCACTTGTCTCTGCCTTTCCGGTGCTGGGGTACAGCTGCTTTTATGTCAGCTTGGGCATCTGATGTCAACTCCATATGCTTGAGTCATAGACCTTTGGCCCACTGATCCCTCTCCTCAACCCATCACTCTCTAATAAGGATTTTTTATGTATGTTTTAAGTATTGTCAGATTTTTGTATGCTTATATATACTTTTTTTTATTAATTTTATTTATTTCTGTATGTGTATGAATGTACTGTCTGCATGCAAGTTTTGTGCCCCCTTGTCGTGCATGGCGGAGGTCAGAAGAGGGTCTTGGATTCCCCTGGAACTGGAGTTCTCCTGGAATTGGAGTTTAAGACGGTTCTCGGCCGCCATGTGGGTGCTGGGGATCGAACCCGGGTCCTCTGTAAGAGCGGTCGGCGCTCTTAACCGCTAGGCCATCTCTCCAGCCCATGCTTATATATACTTTTAAATGTGATTGATTTTTGTATAGTAGCTTTTTGTGCTGTGGATTTCATAAATTCATTTACATATTCTAGTAGCTACTGTTGTATATTGTTGATAATTTTCTGTGTAAATAACTGTTTCTTCAATGAATGGAGATTATTTATGCATATTTTAACCTTTACATCCCCCCCTTTTCATTTTCAGTAGTATCTGCTTCCTAAAAGTATCTTTTATCAGTCTGTCTTCAAACATACATTTGTCTGTTTGAATCCCCTGTGAATCTCTTGTGGGAATTGTAGTTTGGCAGTTTTTAATGAACTCATATCTACTCTTTAATTCCAATATTTAATTTATAGCTAAAGATGGCACTTGAACTCCAGATCTTCCTCTGTTCACCTATTTTCTCATTTTCTATGGTGTAAAGTCAGTTGTTACTCATGTAGGTGTTTTTTGTTTGTTTGGTGTTTTTTTTTTTGGTCTTTTTGCGACAGGGTCTCCCTTTAGTCCCTTTAGTTCCAGCTGGCCTGGAGTTGGCTCTGACATTCTAGTGTCTGTAATCTGCATCTTCCTTCCCTGATTCCTACATGTTTCAGGTGTTCTGAATTTACCATAAATACAGATTATACTTGAGCTCCACTGCAACTCTGCATTCTAAGTTTGTTCACTGCATAATGTTACAGGACATCTTACTTCATTGGAGTAGTTACCCACTAGTGCAAAAGTACAGCTGATTTTTTTTTTTTCATAGTTTGCACTGCTTTCTTGATAATCTTTTGAAAGGCAGCCTATTGTGCATATCTTCAAAGTATAAAAGCAGGACTGGCTGGATGTACCTGCCCTAGAACTCTTTCTTTTTTCACATTTGACACCTTTTGCCATCTCCATCTTCGATCTAGTCTCTAGTTGGATAGTTGATCTTTTAAAAATTCCATCCACACTGTGTAGCTCCTACCTGTGGGAAGTTAGGATTGTTTTAGTCTCATTACTTCATACTGTAAGTGGAAAGCCTCTAATTGGTTTCTAAACTATTTGTAAATATTTTATCTTTATTATGAGATGTTTGTAGTTGTTAATAAATTTTAGTATATGTTAACAATACTAAACACAAATCACTTTTAATATTTGTTTTTGGGTGTTAATCAACTGAATGTACTATACGTTAAAATTTGAAATCTGCTTTTTGTGAAAATTATCTGAGAAACATTTTGGATGGCATTAAATAGTCTTGTTTTTATGGCAGTTAACATTTCAAGTATATGGACATTAGAATTTATAGGGCCATTTTATACTGATTTGCATATTGTTTTTTCATAAATTTATATACATACATGTACTAGATAGCTTCAGTGTCAACTTGACACACCTGGGTTGAGGTAACATTAATTGGGGAATTTTCTCTATTGGACTCGCCTGTGGCCACATCTGTGGAGTATTTTCTTGATTGTTGAGTGATGTGGAAGGGCACAACCCACTTTGGGTGGTGCCACCCGTGGACAGGTTGTGTGTTGTATAAGAAAGCAGGTTGAACATCGGCCAGGGAAGGAAGCCAGTAAGCAGCGTTCCTCCATGGTCTGTGCTTCAGCTCCTGCCTCTAGGTTCCTGCTTTGAGTTCCTACCTTGGGCTCCCAAGGTAGAAACTGTGACTCAGGAGATGTAAGAAGAATAAATCCTTTCCTCCCCAAGATGGTACTGGTCTGGGTGTTTTGTCACAGCAATTGAAAGGAAACTAGAAATATATATTTGGTAGAGATCTTTGGGAATAAGTAAATTGTACCCTTTTCATAGTATTTCTTTCAGATAGATTCCTAAAAGTAGAAATTCTGGGTTTTAAAGTGAATGGTAATGTTGAAGTCTTTCTTCGATACAATGAAAATGCCTTTCAGAAAGTTTGAGTTAGCACTTCAGCTTGCTTTAGTTTCCAATATTCACATTAGTTTTTTTTTCCTCAAGTGATATATGACTTACAAACATGCAGGCAATATATTCATACACATAAAATAAAAATAATAAATAAAATATTAGAAAACTTAGGCTGGGGGTAGTGGTGCACACCTTTAATCCCAGCACTTGGGAAGCAGAGGCAGGCCGATATCTGTGAGTTCAAGGCCCACCTGGTCTACATAGTGAGTTCCAGGCCAGCTGGGGCTACAGGGAGACCTTGTCTCAAACAAAAACAAAACAACAGGAAATAACAAAGAAAACATATTTTTTTATGTTGTCATTTTGTGGATCCTGCCCAGCTGGGGTCTGGCACTAGGCAAGCAATATAATCCTGAGCTACATCCTAGCTCCTAAATCATAATGATCTTGCTTAGTTATTTACTTTAAAAACTTATTTTTGTTTTATGTTTATGAACACTTTGCCTGCATGCCTGGTGGCCCATGGAGGCCAGAAGAGGGTTTCATATTCCTTGAATGAAACCTGAGTTAGGGACAGTTGTGAGCTGCCATATGGGAGTAGGGATCTGAACTTGGGTCTTCTGTAAGAGCAGTTAGTTCTCCTAGAGCCATCTCTCTAGCCCTTCTTTCTTCTTTTTTTCTTTTCTTCTTTCTTTGCATAGTTTTTTTTTTGTGTGTGTGTGTTTAAACTTCCCATTTTATAATAATCTGTTCATGTTTTGTGCATACTAAATATCTGTTTACCTACTTGCTTAGGAAAACAGCTTTTGGGTTGAGGGTTTGAATTGACTTCATTATTCTGTAAATGTAAATTTTACAAAGTGCTTTACGATTAGTGATGGCATTCTTTTGTCATGGAAGAAAACAGCTTTTAAAACTATTTTCATACTAGAGAAAAATTTCAATTCATACTTGGACTGCTAATTAACTCTGAGACTAGTTTTACTGTATCATTTCTTTCTGTTCAGCTCAGTGCGTATCAGCATGCTTGTTAGGCAGTACCATCTCTCCACCAGTCCAAAGTTTGCTAAAACCCATGCAAAGTAATTTATCAAAACTTTTTGGGTTATTTTTAATACTTGGACTTGCATTAAAAATTAAAGTTTGGGGCTGGAGAGGTGGCCTAGTGGTTAAGAGTGCCGATTGCTCTTGCAGAGGACCCAGGTTCGATCTCCAGCATCCACATGGCGGCTGAGAACCGTCCATAACTCCAATTCCAGGAGAACTCCAGTTCCAGGGGAATCTGACGCCCTCTTCTGACATCCACGGCATTGCATGACACGGGTGCACAAACCTACATGCAGACAGTACATTCATACACATAAAATAAATAAATAAAATAAATAAATAAATAAATAAATAAGTAAAATAAAGTTTATTCAGCCTCCTCATGACACATTTTTCCTTTAGAAGTTAGATAACTGACATCATTTTAAGATGTTAAAAGTGACTTTTTTTTTTGATGTGTGTGTGTGCATTCATCCCTCCTTTTTGCGGTTACATATGTGTGTGCATTGGCATATCACTTTTCCATCTTATTCCTTGTGGCAGGGTCTCAGTTGAACCTACAACTTGTATGTAAGTCTGGTCTTTCTGGCTAGCTTTTCGAGGTAAGGCGATGCTTCGTAAATAATTCCATGGTGGTCGAGTGCTTTCTATGTCTGTGGCAGCATAGATATTTTCAATATCTGATGAATGAACTTTGGAAAAAACTTTATGTAAGTTCAAGCCTTATTTTGTCATCTTTATCATATGTCAGTGTTTCATGAAAGTTTGTCATCTTCCTCATGTGTTAGTAAGGAACTGAGAAGAGAGACAAGAGCAGGTAGCATGTTATCAAGTTAGGACAGTAAGGAACTAAGTCAGGACTCTGGGCTGATGGCCAGAGACAAATAAGCGTGCTGTCATGAGAGGATTACTAGCAGAGGTGTTGAATAGCTCAAACAGCACTTTGTATGAAATAAACGAAATGTGGTGTGGTCATTTGGATTTAGTCAGAAAAACTTTAGGTGAGAAAGACAGGTTTCTCTTCCTGTGTTTGGGCAATGATGAAGCTTGAGAAGATTATAGTAGCAGTGATAAATAAATTTTGGACTAAGAACCATTGGAAAAAAGTAGGCCTTGGCAGTTAAATTAGTATTGTAAGAATAGGAATAAAATAGATAATCCTGTAGTTCAAAGTAGGTGACTGGGAATCTGAGGGTAAGATTGAGATGTTTGTGAAGTTTGAGGAATGAAAAACCTTCATGGGCAGCATGATGCGGTTCATAATGTGCTTTTCTGGTGTTTGTACTCTGGGTTTAGCCCTAGTTCTCTAAATAACTGTCCCTTTGCTTAGTTTTTTACTTGAAACATATTGTCTGTGAGTGTCTTCCCATTTAAACTGAAATGTGGAAAACCATCCACGTGCATTCAGACAAGCTTCTGAGGATGGGATAGGGAACTCTGGTTGTCTAATGAGGCCTTGTACATTGGGGTAAAAGCATTGCCAGCTTGAGGGCTTGTGGCCTGGGATACAAAGGAAGATGTGCGTGTGCGTGTGCGTGTGTGTGTGTGTGTGTGTGTGTGTGCGTGCATGTGCGTGTGTGCGTGCGTGTGCGTGCGTGCGCGTGCATGTGCATGTGTGTATGCGTGTGCGCGTGTGTGTGCCTCTGTACGTGTGTTCGTGCGTGTGTGTGCGTGCACATCTGTGTGTGCACGCGAGCGTGCGTGTGTATGTGCGTGTGCATGCGTGCGTGTATGCATGCGTGCGTGCTTGCGTGTGTGTGCGTGCGTGCCTGTTTGTGCACGCGCACACACATGTCTGGTTCTTTACACCATGGCTTGGGTTGAGATAGAAGAGTGCAAATGGGAGGAATGGGAAGCAAACATGGAACAAGGGGAATGGTAGACAGTAGATACTAATATTGAGAGGAAATCCATTAAAATTTTTTTTTTAATGTATTTTATTTTTTATGTGTATGACTATACTGCCTGCATGTGTGTAAGTGTACCTGTGTTATGCAGTGCCTGTGGAGGTCAGAAGAAGGTGACAGAACTGGAGTTACAGTAGGTTGTTAGTTGTCATGTGAGTGCTGGGTTTTGAACCCAGGTCCTCTCAAGGAGCAGTTAGTGCTCTTAATTACTGAGCCATCTCTCCAGCCCCAAGAGGTAATGACTTTTTTTTTTTAATTTTTTATTTATTTCTGTATGTGTATGAATGTACTGTCTGCATGCAAGTCTGTGCACCCGTGTCTTGCAATGCCGCGGAGGTCAGAAGAGGGTCTTGGATTCCCCTGGAACTGGAGTTCTCCTAGAATTGGAATTTCAGACGGTTCTCGGCCGCCATGTGGGTGCTGGGGATCGAACCCGGGTCCTCTGTAAGAGCGGTCGGTGCTCTTAACCGCTAGGCCATCTCTCCAGCCCTGAGGTAATGACTTTTTATAAAATAGTTGAAAGTAGAAGAGGGTCTGGTTAGAAAGAAGAGGATCATTGAGAGTGGGAAAGAGCCAACATGGGGTAGTTTTTTGTTTTTTGTTTTATGTTTTTTGTTTTTTTTGGTGTGTGTGTGTGTGTGTGTGTGTGTGTATGCAGTTGCTATGAAGTGGGTTTAGGCATGTCATTAATTTCATAGAGTGCTTGCAAAGCATTACAGAAACCCTACATTTATTTCTTGGTGCCACATGATCCTGGCTTGTTAGCTCATGTCTGTAACAGGAGCACTCAAGAAGCAGGAAGAATAGTTTACATTTATCCTTGCCTACTTAGGAAATTTGTTCATGAAAGAATTTAAGGCCAGCCTGGGATAGATGAGATCCTGTCTCAAAAACCAAACCACTATTGGTGTGAAGGTTTTGTTCTCTCTTTGTAAAACTTAGCACATCCAGTGTTTTACAGTGTGGGTGCCAGAGCAGGCTTTGATGTGAAAGTAGCAGATAATCCCAGTGCTTCTCCAAATCCTGGCTTTGTGATCACTGCCCAGTGTTTACATTAGAGATAATTTATTACTGCTAAAAGAAAACAAGTACAGGTATAGACAGATAGTCTGTGAAAGGACAGATAACAGCTTGGTATCAGTTACTGTTCAGTGTGTTTATTGAATATCTACTGTGTACTTCAAGGAGATGCCAGCTTTAGGTAAAGTAGGAGAATTATTTGGAAATGATTAGACATTCTTGGACACTTAACTTCAAGTGTTTTTAGTATTTTTCTTGATCATTAATCTTTTTAGGGAGACTTTTTCCCAGATAGATGATACTTTGAATACTGAGGAAGTATTTTTTGTTTGTTTGTTTGTTTGTTTGTTTTTGGGCTACCTGCTTTAGAGAAATTTTTCTTATGGTCATTGATCTCATTTATTTGATATAAAATAATATAGTAGTTTGAGAAGAGCATGAAATATATCAGGCTCTGTGAGATAGAAACCTAGGTTTAAATAAGTATATTGAGAAAAAAAATTAGAGTGCTGTACCAAAGACTCATGCATAAAGCAATGCATTTCCTTCCTTCCTTCCTTCCTTCCTTCCTTCCTTCCTTCCTTCCTTCCTTCCTTCCTTCCTTCCTTCCTTCCTTCCTTCCTCTCTCTTCTTCCCTTCCCTCTCCCTCATCCTTCCCCCACTTCCCCTCCCCCCCTCTCCTTCTGTCGTCCTCCCCTTCCCCTTTTCTCCCCTGCCCCCTTCCGTCCCTTCCCCTTTCCTCGCCGTTCCCTCGCCCCCTCTCCTTCTTCCCCCTTTTTTTTTTTTTTTTTTTTTTTTTTTTCCCCTCTTCCCCCTTCCCTCCCCCTTTTTTTTTTCTTTCTCTTTTTTTCTCTCTTTCTTTCCTTCCCTACCTTTCTCTCCCCTTTTCCCCTTCCCCCTTTTCACCCTTCAACCCTTTCCTCCCGTTTCCTCCTCCTCCCCATTTCCTCCCCTTCCCCACCCCCTTCCCCTTTCCCACTTTCCCCTTTTCCCCTTTTCCTTCCCCTTCCCCCCTTCCCCTTCCCCTTTCCTCCCTCCCTTTTTTTTTTTCTCTCTCTCCCTCCCCCTCGCCCTCCCCTCCCCTCCCTCCACTGCCCCTCCCCTCCCCTTCCCTCCCCTCTTTCCTTTCCTCTCCTTTCCTCTCCTTTCTCCTTTCCTCTCCCTCTGCAAGAGCTATCGGTGCTCTTAACCTCTGAGCCATCTCTCCAGCCTTGCATTTGCTTTCTAATTTGTCTTAGAATATGGATTAGGTCTAAATTATTTCTATGTTGTATGAATATAAACACAATAGAAAGTTACTTTATTATTAAGTTTAGAAAAACTTGTAGGAAGTATAAAATTTTAAAAAGAATTTTTTGTTCTCTTTGAGACAAAATTTCCTTGTAGCCCCAGTTGGACTGGAACTATATAGACCAGGCTGGACTGGAAGTATACAGACCAGGCTGGCCTCGAACTCACCCAGGTCCACTCGCCTCAGCCTCCTGAGTGCTGGGATTAAATGTGTGTGCTACTATGCCTGACTAAAAAAAAACCATTTTGGGACATTTTTTATTGGCAATATGAGAGAAACAATTAGAATTTTTATTAGCATTTATTAGTTCTATAAAATGATGGGATTCATTACGATGTTGTCATAAAATTACATTATCTGCTTTGATCATATTCAACTCTCCTGTTACCCTGTCTTGTCCTCCCTCCCAAGGTCCCCTTGAAAAAGGTGACTTAATAGTAAAATTTGGTAGGGCTATATCTACGCATGCTGTAATACATGCACTATCTCTTTTTTAATTTATTTTCGTATGTGTATGAATGTACTGTCTGCATGTAGGTCTGTGCACCCGTGTCATGCAATGCAGCAGAGGTCAGAAGAGGGTGTCGGATTCCTCTGAAACTGGAGTTCTCCTGGAATTGGAGTTACATATGGTTCTTAGCCGCCATGTGGGTGCTGGGGATTGAACCCGGGTCCTCTGCAAGAGCAGTCGGTGCTCTTAACTGCTAGGCCATCTCTCCAGCCCCTACATGCACTATCTTTAAAGTTTTGAACACCCTCTTAGTAGGGATAATTTTAAGTAAATTAAGTGTAATATCTTCTATTATTATTGTAAAATCAGGTGTTTTTTGCCATGATCTAGAATACAATTCGCAGTCTTCTGGACTTCCCTGGAAGTGTAGATGGGAGCACGACCATGACGTCTGCTCCCATGTACTGAGACACGGACTGAGCACTGGAATGCATTTGAGATGTTTAGTGTTTGAGTGTTAATGCATGTTTATATAGTTATAATATTCTCACTAGGGCTTCCCACACTTTCAGCATTCTTTTACTGGTCTGTCTGTCTGTCTGTCTGTCTGTCTGTCTCTCTCTCTCTTGCTCCCTCACTCTGTGTGTGTAATATATATTTATATGTATTTATATTTATATTTGTTTGTTTAAAAGATAGGTTCTCATGTCACCCTGGCTGGCCAGGAGCTTGCTCTGTAGACCAAGCTTACATCCCATGCACAGAGATCCAGCTACCTCAGTCCTCTGCTGGGATTGAAGACATGTACCACCATGCCTGGCCAATTTAAAAAAACAAAGCAAAACATTATTTTTATATTATCAGTCAGTATTAAAATGTAATAATTTTTTTTTTTTTTGACATAGCATATCTCTGTAGCCTCAGCTGGCCTGGAACATGGAACTTACTCTGTAGACCAGGCTGGCCTTGAACTCACAGAGATCCACCTGCCTCTGCCTCCTAAGTGGTGGGATAAAAGGCATGCACTACCATGCCTGGATTAGCAATGCCCATTCTATTTGAAAATTAGCTCGGGGACATTTATTGTATTCTCCATAGTTAGCTCACTTTTTCACTCCCCTTGACAGGATAGATGATGCACTCCATGTAGTAACTCAGGCCCATCACTAAGGCTTGTGTCTTTAAATCTACATTCACTTCAGCTGTAGTGGGAATGACTGGCACTTTTGGGTTTCCTGACAAGACAGGAACAGCTCTTTCTTGGCCTTGCATTTAGTTGCTTCTTGGTCACCATTGATTACATGGTAGGTTTAATCCCAACTCTAGGCTGCTGTGCAGAAACAGTTGGAAACTTTGAAATTATTGTTTTAGAAATGCATTCTTCATTCATATCCAAGGTTCTTTAGGGTTATAGAAGGAAGATGTTACTGGTCAGATGTTTTCCCAGAACATATCTTCCAGAATATACTATATAGAATGGAAGGTTTAAATCATTTTGATTAATTGGTAGTCAAGTAATCATAAGGAAATAATCATAAGGACAACTATCCTCTTAATAATTATTTTTGAGCTTTATTTAGCAGTATGCTATTATTGTTTTCCTAAATAGTTTTGTGACTTCATATTTTAAACTTAACAGTACTCTATTAAAATACAGGTATTGATTTAGACAATATTAAATGTTAGTTACAAGATTTGCTTCCTATCTCCCTCCTTCCATCCCTTTCTTCTCTTTCTTCCCACTTTTTTAAAACAAGCAGAATATTTTTAATGAATTTCAGAAAGCTTACCTGTATGGTTTTATTTATTTCATACCCAGAGAACAAAACCAATACTGGTTCTCTTTACACACAGTATAAAGCCCCAATACTTGATATAAGTGTACAAATTCACTACCCCTTTGGGGCATTGATTTTTAGCAATTCTTACAAATATAAGGTGAATTAAAGATTTTTTTTGGCACTTTTAAATAGAATAGTTAAACAACTAAATTTGTTTAAATGGGGTAGTCTGCTTCATGGAGTCAGGCTTGCTTTTAATTGAGAAGTATGCCCTTGTTGGTCTAACTCATGAGAGTTATGGAGTCATAGAGCTTTGCTATCTGGTTTTTTGAGCTGAGCACTCTGTGCTTTGACCCTTTCATAAATATTTTTAGATATATTTGTTAAATTTCAGTAAAGTCAAACAAAGTGGCCTACCTACTTCTCAAAAATTCTTTCCTCATTTCCTAGAATAAATTTCTACCCCTTTTGGGAGGTTAAACCTATTTAATGAAATGCAAACACATTTTCAGTTACTAATTATGGTGATAAAGTTAGAAAACTTTACCGGTATTTTGGGAAGATGACTATACTAAGCAATGTTAATGGTTTTCCAGTTCTTTTTTATTGTTAATGTGCATTTTAGGCAGCTTTTATTCCTAATGGCCATAAGTTTATTGTACATACTCCCTACATACTCCCCCCCCCTTTTTTTTTTTTTTCTTTTTGAGACAGGGTTCCCCTGTAGCCCCGGATGGCCCAAAAGTCACTATGGTAGACCAAGCTGGCCTTGAACTCCTGCCTCTGCCTCTGCCTCCCAAGTGTTGGGATTAAAGGCATGAGCCACCACGCCCAGCACACACACTCTTTTAAGATAATAAAGTTATGGGGCTGGAGAGATGGCCTAGCAGTTAAGAGCGCCGACCGCTCTTGCAGAGGACCCGGGTTCGATCCCCAGCACCCACATGGCGGCCGAGGACCATCTGGGACTCCAATTCCAGGAGAACTCCAGTTCCAGGGGAATCTGAGACCCTCTTCTGACCTCCGCAGCATTGCACGACACGGGTGCACAGACCCGCATGCAGACAGTACATTCATACACATACAGAAATAAATAAAATTAAATAAATTAAAAAAAAGATAATAAAGTTATAGAGATGTGACTGTCAGACTCCCTTCCAGTTGTTTTAATGTTGTCCTTATTTAACATTTGAGTGTCTTCAGTATGTTAAATTTTGAAAATTATTCAGTATTTGCACAGAGTAATTTTAAAATCCACTGAAAAATTAAATACTGTTTATATTTAAATTGTTATATATACACATTGTTTTTATTTATGCATTGAAATAGTTCCAAATTTGATTTCACAATTCCAAATTAAATTTAAAGTAATAGTTCCATATAGATTTTTTTTTTCCTTTCCTTTTTAGGTAGGGTTTCATATAGCCTAGGCTGACCTGGGTAGTCAGTTTTAATTCCTTATATCCTGCCTCCACTTGCCATGTTCTGGGACTACAGGCTTGGGCCACCACACCCAGTATTAGCTTATGGTTTTACTTAATATATTTCTCAGAAATTATTTACATCTTAAACGGTTATCAGCTGTTAACTAGTTACAAAGTCTGGTTTTGGTACATATGACAGTTTTTAATACAGTATATAGAAGCAAGATAATGTAAAGTCACCAAATGTAGTTTTGAATTGCTGCATCAGAAAGGTGCTTCATTAGCTTGTAGGAAAAAAAACGAAATGCTGTAATAATTATAATATGTAATACATGCTTAAACCTTTCTATGTTATGTACTCTTAAAATTAAAATTCTTCAACAGCATTAAATTGTTCATTGAATGTATATGGGCACAATTTTAATGCTATTTTTTATTGTTAGGCATTTTTCTTTCTAAAGTAACCACATGAAACTTGAAAAATGGTATTGTCATTTCCTTTTCAGTGTTTTCCATTATTGGATTTAGAAAAACCTTGTGTGTAATGTAGATGATGTGGGACATTGAATTTAACTTGTTTAGTTTCAGTTCATAAAATATAACTCTGAAAATCATGTCTCTTCAGTGAATGCTATGTAGTGATCCTACCCTTTCAAGGGTCTGGTAATATTTGAATGTCTTTTGTCATCTGCAATCATGCTAGTCCCTGAGAGCCTGCACTATTGGAACTGAACAGTACTGCTTTGCTGCAGGTCAGCTTTCATGGACAATTAGTGTTGTAACAGGACTTTAGTCACAAGTTGTCTTAAGTGTTTACCATGAAAACATCATCCTGTAGTTGAGCAGCAGTATTCTTTTAGCTTCATCTCTCATGAAGCATTTCATGTTAGCCTTTTCCTGGTGACAAGCTGAGCAACTGTTCTCTGTTCTATGCCTGCATCTTCCTTCTGTGAGATGCCTTAGGCTCTCCAAATTTGCTGCCCCCACCCCCCCGCCCCCAGCTTTTTCTTATCTTGTTTGCTCTTGTCTCTTCTCGGTAACTGTCAAAGATCCACATTGGCTTATTCTTCTGACAAGAATGAAAAGAACCATCTCCCTGCTGTTTGGCTCTGTGTCAGTATCGACAAGTTGTACATGTTTGATGCTCCAGGAAGTAACTGGTTTCAGTGGTGTGCAAAAGTAAGCCAGTAAATCCGCCGGGCCACCCTGCTCTTTGCTGCCAGATTGCTCTTTTTACTGTACATATCACTATGGGAACAAATATTTCCAAACAGGGTTTCCCCAAAACTGCAAAATTATTCAGGCCTTTTGAAAAAGTAGGTCATTGTACTACATTTAGCCTTCCAAGGTTGTTAGGATGTGGAAACAGTTTATTTTAGCATGTTTCTGTCATGTTTTTATCTCTCCCCTTCCTGCCTTCCTGCCTTCTTCCTTTCCTCCCTTCCTCCCTCCCTCCTTCCCTCTCTGACGGAGTCTTTCTTATGTACATATGGTCCCCTTAAAATTTGCCATCATTCTCCCTCAGTCCCTGGAGTGAGTGCTGGGATTATAGGCCTGTAACACTATATCCTATTACAGAATTTTAAGTTAAAAAGATAAAGTGTCTTTATTATGATAGTCTCTTTTTCATCAGTAATCTTTATTTTTTTTATTTTTTATTTTTTTGGTCTTTTTGAGACAGGGTCTCCCTCATCAGTAATCTTTAAAAATGATTTTATTATTATTAAAATTTTATGTGTATGAGTGTAGTAACTGCATGTGTGTAAGTGCACCTGTGTTGTGCAGTACCAGAGACAGTCAGAAGAGGATGTTTGATCCCCTGGAACTGAAGTTACTGACAGTTGTTAGTTGCCATGTGGGTGCTGGGACTAAAACCCAGGCCCTCTGCAAGGGTATGAATCTCTCCAGTCCAAGCCCCCCCAATCAGTAATCTTTTAAAAACTTCATTAAAATTTTTTAAAGTTAATTTTTATTGAGCACATTTTATACAACATTTCTTAATCAAAATTAGACTCATTCCCTCATTCATTCCCCCCTCACATCCCGTTCTCCCCCCCGTCCCCCCTGCCAGAGCCCATGGATTCTGCCATGCATGTTAAGTCCAGTCTTTTTTTTCCCCCTCCCCTTTGGATACAGAAGTTTGCTGTTTTGGTCAGTTCTTTGAACAGGTTTTTTTCCCCCTTTTTTGTTCCCTTTAATTTTATATTACTCCAAAATATGCATATATACACTCCACACATAAATCAGAATTACAAAGTCTGAAAATAAACTACAGGTTAATTCCAAAACACATTTAGGGATTCACAGTTTAATAGTAAAGTTGCATGCAGGTAAAAAGAAATATAACTTTACATTCTAAATTACATGTATGTTTTAATGTAATTTTTTGAAGGTTCTATCAGAATTTAATGTAAATTTTACAATCAGTTTACAATGTAAACTATACATTATTGTGATATTTCAATAACTGAGGGATTATACTGAAATTATTCTGTAAAGCTATCAATACTTTTTTATTTTATATTATTCCAACATATGCATGTATTCATTACACATATAAGTCAAAATTAAAAATTCTGAAAATAAACTGTATTGTTGATTCCTAAACACATTTAGAGATTCACATTTTTAACAGTGAATTTGCATGCAGGTATAAAGTCGTGTAACTTTACATTCTGTTTTTAGAATATGACTACATCTCCTCCATCCCTCCATCTATATCTCCTCCATCTATATATGGTAATTACAATGTGTGAGTATAAGTGGTAAGACAATTCTAGAGCCCATTTATAGATTCACATTGGAATAGCACAGTTGCTTTCAGATACAATGAAATATAATAATAAAGTTGCTCAGTTTGCCTGTCCACTGGGGATTTGGTGTTAGCGTCCACAAATGAGGGAAACCATTCACCCTTTTTTTTTTTTTTTCTGGGACTGTGTTACTTCACTTAGTATAATTGCTTCAAGTTCCATCTGTTTACCAGGAAAGCTCATGATGTCATCTTTCTTTACTGCTGCATAGAACTCCATTGTGTAGGTGTACCATATTTTTGTTATCCAGTCGTCTGTTGAGGGGCATTTGGGTTGGTTCCAGGTCTTTGCTATTGTGAAGAGAGCTACAATAAACATAGCTGTGCATGTATCTTTGCAGTAGGATGCATCTTGTGGGTATATACCCAGGAGTGGTATGGCTGGGTCAGGTGGTAGGCTCATTTTGAGTTTTTTAAGGGTTCTCCACACTGCTTTCCACAGTGGTTATACCAGTTTAAATTCCCACCAGCAGTGGATGAGTGTTCCCCTTTCCCCACAGCCTCTCCAGCATTTGGTGTCCTTTGTTTTCTTGATCTTGGCTAGTCTTATTGGAGTGAGATGATACCTTAGTGTGGTTTTAATTTGTATTTCCTTAATTATTAATGATGTTGAACAATTTTTAAGATGTTTCTCAGCCATCTTTACTTCTTTACTGGTGAAGTGTCTGTTGAGCTCTTTACTCCATCTTTTAAGTAGGTCATTTGTTTTCTTCTTTGTTTTTTAAGTAGCTTATATATTCTGGATGTTAATGCTTTGTCTGATGTATCTGTGGTGAAGATTTCCTAAAAAAATATTTTTATTGTATGCCTGCATTGCTTGCATGTATGTTTCATGTGTGTGCAGTGTCCTTGGAGGTCAGAAGAGGGTATCAGATCTCCTGAAACTAGAGTTACAGACAGTTGTTACCTTCCAAGTCAATGCTGGGAACTGAACATCCCTTCTCTGTAAGAGTAGCCAGGGCTCTTAACTGCTGAGCCAGCTCTCCAGCCGCACCTTCAGTAATATATATATTTTTAATTTTCATTTATTTATTGATGCTTTGTGTATTTCATACATCATTTTCCAATTCAGTTCAGGCATATTTCCCTTTCCCTTCCCCCCATCCCACCCCACCCCATCCCAGATCATGTATTCTGCCATAACTGTCCTGCATCTTTCTCTCAGGTTTTTTTCATTTTTTAACAATAAGTGATAA
>VZQC01013763.1:4812579-4871902 GCA_009823505.1 Rhizomys pruinosus | reverse complement strand
CTGTTAGTAGGCCATGTTTTAATAAATACATCAGCCAACCATTCAAATAAACTTTTAACACCTTTTTTCACCGCTCAAGCTTCCATGTTAAACCTAGAATCTCTACTCAGTGGGCTCATATCGATAAACTCAGAATGATCCAATTTTATATTCCTTTCACCATTATCCCACACCCTTAAAATCCATTCCCACACATATTTCTTAGGCTTCTGCCCGAATGAATCTGCAAACTCATTAATTTCTTTAGTGGTGTAGCACACCTCCTCGTGGACCACACCTTCTATCTCACCTTTAGGGGCTTGCTTAGACTTCAATCTGGTTATAGGTCTAGAGACAAGTTCCAAGCCCCACTCAAAGTTTGCTGCCTTCCAAGTCACCTGATATATGGGTCTTAGTAACACACCCAGATGAGGAATGTGCTGCCTCCAGAATCCAAAAAGGCCCACTAAACGTTGTGCTTCATTCTTGGTGGAGGGAGGGGCCAGGTGCAACAACTTATTCTTTACCTTAGAAGGAATGTCTCTGCATGCTCCACACCACTGAACTCCTAGAAACTTCACTGAGGTAGATGGCCCTTGAATTTTAGTTGAGTTTATTTCCCATCCTCTCATGCGCATATGCTTTACCAACAAGTCTAAACTAGCTGCTACCTCCTGTTCCCTGGGTCCAATAAGCATAACATCATCAATATAGTGGACCAGTGTGATATTTTGTGGAAGAGTCAGGCGATCAAGATCCCTTCTAACTAAGTTATGGCACAAGGGTGGAGAGTTAACATACCCCTGAGGTAAGACAGTAAAGTTATACTATTGGCCTTGCCAGCTGAAAGCAAATTGCTCCTGGCGGTCCTTATGAACCGATATTGAGAAGAAAGGATTGGCCAGATCAATAGCTGCATACCAGGTACCAGTACACATTTCTGTATCTATGTAATGTGTGTTTACACACATATATTTACCCTTATATTCCCTCCAAATAAGCTTTATTTCAAATCAATAATTCTTCTTAAGCAATGATTTCAGTTTATAAAGACTCAAGATTATATTGATTCAAGGAAAATGTGAGTTTTGGCATCCTAGATTGATATGCATAATTTGGTGGGCTCAGGAATTTCAGGGAAATTCATTTCATGATTTTTTTCTTATTTGCTGTTTTCTAATATATCACAAATTATTTTTCTATCATAGGAATGATCTTTTCCCCTGACTATTACAAGTTTATTAGCTACATCTCCTGATTGCCAAGGTTTTAATATTTCAGCAGTGAAGCCTGACTCTTATTTTTTACTCACACATTGGTAGTACAGTGATTGAACATTGGTTGATATAAAATTAAGATTTCTTATCAACTCATAGATGAGAAATTATTTAGGTATTTTCCTTGAGTCTTTTTGTAAAATTTAAAGCCATTATATAAAATTAAATGATTTTTCTCTTCCAGAAATAAACATATTTTTCTTGAAATATAATATACCTCTGGGTTGGTATTTGTTTTTTATGACCTCAGTTTAAATTCCAAGGTTTTATATTATTCATATGTGTAGAATATTTTTCTAAAACCTCTCTGATTTTGTTCCAATATTATTAGCTGATACCATTAAGATCAGCAAGTAGGCCTCAATTCAGTCTCCTAAATTTACTGGGTTTAAATGGATATGTGCTAAAGAAAAAGATAATTCATTTCAGTTGTGAGAACTGTAAGCCATGAAAAATGATTTTCCTTTAAAAAATTCCCCATCTCTGAGACAGTATTAGTTTTTACTTTAATTACTGGCTGCTGTAATGTTTCCTATCCATAACTGTCTGCAGAATAGACTGTTTCTGAGCAGAGGGTATGGCCTGTTTACTCAACCGTTGAGAAGAGGGCCCAAGTTCTACCAAGTCTGAACTGTAGCACAGGAGAGTGTCCTTCATTTAAATATTTAAATATTAATGTTTAATTGTATGGGCAGAGAACTTCAATGTCATTTTAAGGAGAAACTACTTTGCTAGGAAGTCTTTGTTACCAACTTTAGCATTCTGTCTAGTATCCCAACATCATTGGGAAGGACACAGCCTTGCAGCCATATTGGAAAGTTTCTGTGTATCCATTTCTCTTATTATTTTTTTTCTCCCACATTCACAAAATAATAACAGACAAGCTGTTGTCAGGGGTGGCTCTCTCAAAAATGGCTCCGTTGACATTAGCTGAAAATGAGCAGAACGACACTAACAACTAATTGATTACAGTAATTACCAGTCTTTGGCTAGTTTGTATTGGCAAACTCTATGTACTCCAGGAATAAATGTGAACTTGGAGAATGCAAGGAAAAGGTCACTCTCATTTGCATGATAGGCTTCATTAGAATATGCTTAAGGATGAGACCTAGTGTTTTATGACTTCAGGTGATGAATAGCTACCATATTACTCTGCAAGATGAAAGCATGTTTCATTCACTTAATTTACATGCCTTTTTAAGTTCAAGAAAAATCTTTTAGGTTATAGTAATAAGCTTACTATGTTCTGAACTGAGTTATTTGTGGCATGCATTTTTTTGGGACAGCAGAATTATTTTGTAGGATATTTATAATGGCAGGATTAGAATAATTACAAAGCATTTTCCACATTAGATATTATAGTGTTAAAACATTTGTTATTCATAAAGGAAAATTGAGTTTTAGTGTTGTGGGGATAAAATATAGGGTAACTGATTGGAGCTTTAATTTTATATTTTAGCGTATCATCTTTAGTGGCCTATATAGACATATTACCTCGTTTGCTTTATTGAGTCCTAGAATGCATTGATTCTCACTTTAAAATAGTGCAGTTTCATCACTTCATTAATTTTCCCGTAACATTTATGTTTAATTAGTAGCTTTTCTCTACTGTGTTTTTTTAAACATATGAAATATAGGTATAGCTGCTATGTAATGGCCAGTTTTATTTAAAACCTCACAGGATTCTTTGTCAGGTGCTTTTGTGACATTTTTTAATTGTAGGGGTCATGTCAATACAAAAGCATAAACAATTCACTGCTACTTACCTCAATACATATTTTCAAAGTCAAGAATTACATTTCCTGGCATATAATGTGTCATTTTCTTTGATCATATAGTAATGACTCTTATTAGTTGTCATTATTCTTATGTTTCCATTATGAGGGAGCAATGGTCTTCATTCCTAAGTGTCTTTATGAGTAGTATCCACACCTAATTAGCAGTGACTGTAATTTGCTTATATGCAGGGTTGGCTTTTTTACATATCTTACAATTTTAAAGTTATTTTTCAGTTTGAGGAGCCATTCCTTCTAGCAGAACTGTTGAAATTGTAAAAGTGAACCTTTTTTTTTTAGGCCAGGCTTGGTGGCGCACTTGGGAGGCAGGCAGAGGCAGGTGGATCTCTGTGAGTTCAATGCCAGCCTGGTCTACAGAGTGAGTTCTAGGACAGCCAGAGCTACAGGGAGACCCTGTTTCAAAAAAGACCCCCCCCAAAAGTAGACCTTTTTTCTTTTATCAAATGGGATTTCATAATAAAATCGTACGACAAGCTTGCACAAGCTTTTTAAAATATCATTGCTGCCACTGAATAGGTCTATAATTTATTCAGGATTATTGGAGGCATTTTTGATTTGTCTTTAGAAAAGTTTTGTTAAGAGAGATAATGAACATAGCTAGTGTTAATCATTTACTGTGCAACTCTAAAGAATGGAAAGTTTGCATATCTTTAGAACTGCTGGAGATAAATTCACTCAGTGGTAATTTTTTCTCTGTATATTTTTTATTTCTCAAAGTATTTTGTTTATAATTTTTATCTTCTTTTTATTTGTATAATTGTATTTCCTGAGTATATTTAAATGCACCCTTGTAGTAGAGTGCCCACGGAGGTCAGAAGAGGGTATTTGGATTCCATTGGAACTGATGTTATAGTTGGTTGCTAGTCACCATGTGGGTGCTAGGAATTGAACCCAAGTCCTCTGCAATAGCAGCCAGTGCTCTTAACCACTGAACCTTCTATCTCTCCAGCTCCTGAATCTGTATAATTTTTGAAAATACTTTGTTGCTCTGGAGAAATGTTATGTACTCTTGTTTTTTGTTAAATGCTAAGCTAATCAATACTTACTAGCATGTACCTGGGTATTGAGTGATCACAATTATTTGTTGGCTCTAACTATTACTATCTCTTTGTTACCATCATAGTCACCACCACACTCCCTCATATTTTCCTTTAGGTACATGTTTTCAACAAAGAAAGTCAGGTGTATGTGCCCGTCTTCACAGATGTACTTATTTAGCCCATATTCACATATATCATAAGGTATATTTTCTGAAAGAGTCTTAGATACTTTTTTTTTTTTTTTTTGGTCTTTTTGAGACAGGTTCTCCCTGTAGCCCCATCTGTCCTTGAACTCATTATGCAGACCAGGCTGGCCTTGAACTCATAGAGATCCGCCTGCCTCTGCCTCCCAAGTGCTGGAATTACAGGTGTGTGCCACCACGCCAGACATGAGATTCTTTCTAAATATACAGTAATCTTGTTGTAATGTGATTTTTAGATTCCCAAGTAGGCTTTCTCTGTTTTCATAGATCCCAGTAAAATGAATTGTAGTTATATATAATTTTAATTATCATCATAAGGAAACATTTGCTATAGTTTTTATATTTGTGAGAGCATTCAGAAGCATGTAAAATATACGCGTATTTATTTCAAAATCTTTGAATATACTTTATATTGAGTTTTTGACCATTTATTGGATTAGACTAAAAAAGCAAGTGAATTATAAAGTTATGTGTTACAGGAATGGAAACTAAGACTGGATTATAAGCCATGGATCGTGGAGTGATAAGAATATCTTCTAAGTGCTTGGTATTTCCACTGGTTAGTTAGGAAGGAGAGTTTCAGCATTGTGTTCAGTAGCAGGTGGGCAGGCAGCACAGGATGAAAGTTAGAAATTTGGGGGTTGTTTTTAGATGTGTCTGTAATTTTGTTCAAGAAAAATATGTGAGCTTTTCTGAAGTAAAGAAAATATAAAAGCTTTTTAAATGTAAAAATTTGTTCTTTAAAATAAAGGGTATTTGGCAATACTTATTTCTGTTTTTTTTTTTTTTTTTTTTTTTTTTTATTCCTTTTTTCAGAAGACAAAGGGTCCCTTCCCCAGGTTAGCCCCAAAAGGTGTCCCTGGGAGAACTGACTCCTGATAGACGCGCTGGAGCCTTGAAGACCTCACAAAGATCCGCCTAGCCTCTGCCCCTCCCCCAGGTGGCCTGGAGAGTTAATAGGTGTGCACGACCCAACACCTGGCAGAATATATTTTCTTACACCTATAGTAATAGAAAAGTCCTCAAATAGACTAATCGGAAGTTATTACCTGAATTTAAAGCATTGTAGCAATTCTTTTGTTAAGATCTGGCCGTATGCGTTAGAATGTTGGTTTTCTTGTAGTTCTTCTCTTATTTTTTTTTTTTTTGTCTCATTCATCTATCATTGTGTGTGTACAAAGTTTTTTTTGCAGGCACTTTGTAATGTTGGAAAATAAGAATGCCCACTGGATCCTTGTGGGAGGTCCAGAGGAAACCAACTGTGTGACCCAGTTCCCTCACCTTCCCTATGGTGAAGCCTGGATATTCCATATCCTGTATTCATGGTCAATGAGATTATGGCCGGATATGTGGCCCTTTAAACCATGTTTGAGGACAATCCCTCCCAACTGGCTCTCATTTGTATTACCCTTTAAGATTTTCTACTACAAACCTGTTATAATCACATGGTGATAAATTTGTTTTTGGATTTAATATTCCCTTTAAACATGAAAACATGAATATTTTTTTTTGCCGCTGGCCCCCCTTGGATTTTCCCAAAAGAGTTCCTTTCCATGCATTTTTTGTTGGAGAGCAATTGACAAAGAAAAGACAACAATATTTCTTAACCTTTTAAAAAGAAATTTTTCCTATTCTTCAGTTGTTTTTGCCAGTTTTTTTGCCTTGCTGTTATCAAAACTGTGGGCCAATCTTCCAGCTTCATAAAAGGGACTGCCTGAATAAGAGATTTTATCTTTTTTTTTAATTTTATTAATTTCTTGTTTTGTGTATGAATGTACTGCCTGCATGGCCAAAGTTCCCCCCCTGTGCACCCCGTGTTCCCGTGCCAACGCCCGCGGAGGTCCAGAAGAAGGGTTCTCAGATTCCCCTGGAACTGGAGTTTTTTTTTTTTAAAAAGATTAATTTGGAATTGGAGCTTCAGACGTTTCTCAGCACCGCCAATGTGGTGCTGGGGACCGAACCCCGGGTCCTCTGTAAAGAGCCGGTCCGGACGCTTTCTTTAGACCGCTAGGTTCCAATCTCCTCCACCCCCTGAAATTAAAGATGAATTTTAACTTTGTGCGCTTTACTTAATATAACTAAAAAGAGAATTTGCCTTTCTTTACTAATAAGAAGTAAATGGGGGCTTGGAGAAAGAATTGGCCTAGCCGGTTAGAGCGCCGACCGCGTTTCTTTAACAGAGACCCGGGGTTCGATCCCCAGCACCACATGGCCCCGGCTGGAAAAACCGTCTGAAAACTTCCAATTCCCGGGAGAATCCCAGTCTTTCCAGGGGAATCCCCGAGGCCCGCTTCTGGACCTCCGCGCGATTGCACGACACGATTGCAACACCTGCATGCAGACAAGACATTCTTACAATACAGAATAAATAAAAAAAAATTAATAAAAAAAAAAAAAAAAAAAAAAAGACATATGTGGGGGATGGTGGTTTAGGGAGAAACGTCCCTTCAAAAAGAAAGGGTCAGAGAGCAAGAAATGGAGACCAGGAGGGAGACACACAAATTATAAAATTTTATATTATATACACACATGTTAATCTTTTCTTTTTTAATTTTATATTATTTTTTTTTGTATGCTGTTTATACATGTACTGTCTTGCATAGTAAGCCTTGTGGCACCCTGTTTGGGCCAATGTAGTCTGCGGAGGTCAGAAGAGGGCCAGCGGATTCCCTGGAACTGGAGTTACAGATGGGGTGCTTGGGGGATTTTCAAACCCTGGGTCCCCTCCTGCCCAGAGCAAGTCGGTGCTCTTAATGGCTAGGCCATCTCTCCAGCCCCATAAATATCTTTCTTTTTTTTTTTTTTATGTGTATGAATGTACTGTCTGTATGTAGGTCTGTGCACACGTGTCATGCAGTGCCGCGGTCAGAAGAGGGTGTCGGATTCCCCTGGAACTGGAGTTCTCCTGGAATTGGAGTTACAGACGGTTCTCGGCCGCCATGTGGGTGCTGGGGATTGAATCCGGGTCCTCTGTAAGAGCGGTCGGCGCTCTTAACTGCTAGGCCATCTCTCCAGCCCCATATCTTTCTTTTTTTTAAACATACCATTTATTTATTTTTAATTTTTTTTTTTTTTTTGAGACAGGGTCTCCCTATGGCCCTACCCTGTCCTAGAACTCACTCTGTGGACCAGACTGGCCTTGAACTCACAAAGATCTGCCTGCCTCAGCCTCCTGAGTGCAAGGATTAAAGTTGTGTAGCAGCACATCCAGCTTAAAGACAGTTCTTAGCCACCATGTGGGTGCTGGGAATGGAACCCAGGTCTTCTGCAAGAGCAGTTGGTACTCTTAACTGCTGAGCCATCTCTCCAGCCCCCAAATATCTTTCTAAGTTATATAATCAACAAATTAACAATTTTTAACATTTACTCATTCATTGAGTATATATGAACAGAAATTTAATGCTTTTTTTTATTGTAAGATATTTTTCTTTCTAAAGTAACCACATGTAATTTTTTTTTTTTTTGCGGTTTTTAGCTTTGGCCTTTAACAGCTTCGATATCCCCCCAGCCCAGTATAACTTTTAAAAACGTTATTGCTGCTGGGCATGGTGGTGCATGCCTTTAATCCTAGCACTTGGGAAGAGGGACAGGTGGATCTCTGTAAGTTCAAGGCCGGCCTAGTCTACAGAGTGAGTTCCAGGCCAGCTGGGGTTATAGGGAGGCCCTGTCTCAAACACACACACTCACACACACACAAATAAAAAGTAAAAATATAAAAATATTATTGCTATTTCCTTTCCAGTGTTTCCCATTATTATATTTAGAAAAATACTTGTATGAATGTAGATGATATAGGACATTGTGTTTAGCTTTCTTTTTTTTTATCACAAAGAATAAATGTAAAAGCATGTCTTTTCAGTGATCTATATATTTTTTCAGCTATATATATATGCATACATAATTCACATTACAACCTTTTATGGCTATTAGCTGCCTTAGTAATTTAACTCAGAATATCCTATATTTATAATATATTCATATATTTATTAATTATATTGCATTATATTTATCATTGAAATGTCTGAAAAATACTATTTTAAGTCAAATAAACTTCAACTTTAAAATAAAGTTAATTTCATGTCTCAATCTCATTAAGACATTTGTTTCTATTTGCACTGAACTTTATTTTTTATTTTTTATTTTTTATTTTTTAATTTTTTAAAAAACTTTTTAAAATTTTTATTTATTTTCATATGTGTATGAATGTACTGTCTGCATGTAGGTTTGTGCACCCGTGTCGTGCAATACCTCGGAGGTCAGAAAAGGGTCTTGGATTCCCCTGGAACTGGAGTTAAAGAGGGCTCTCAGCCGTCATGTGGGTGCTGGGGATCGAACCCGGGTCCTCTGCAAGAGCAGTCAGTGCTTTTAACTTCTAGGCCATCTCTCCAGCTCCCTGCACTGAATTTTTTTTTTTTTTTTTAGTCTTTTTGAGACAGGGTTTCTCTGTAACCCCAGCTAGCCTAGAACTGGAACTCACTGTGTAGACAAGGCTGGCCTGGAACTCACAGAGATCCACCTGACCTCTGTCCTTGCCCCTGCCCCTGACCCTGCCCCTGCCCCTGCCCCTGCCCCTGCCCCGTCTCCTGAATGCTGGGATTAAAGGTGTGTGTCACTTTCCCCAGCTCTATATTATTTTTCAAATGGTGCTTTGTTGTAACTTGTATTTTTTTTATTTTTTTTACTCTGATTCTCTGATTTTTCTTTTTTTTTGGCCTAAAATCAAAACCCAGTGTTGTAAATAACATCGTTGAAATGTAGAGTATATTAACTTAGTATAAATAACAAGTTTTTATTTTTTGATTTTTTTTCTGTTTCCATATATGTTATAGCGATAAGCTCACAGTGTTCCTTTGATCCTTTTTTTTTTTTTTACTTACTAAATTACCTGAAAGAACAGAAGGCTTTGTTTTTGTGCATGCATCTTTCTTTTTCAGTGACTATTTCTAGTTAATAATGACTGTGGTTTACATAAAAATAATTGTGGCTTCCCAGTAAATAGGATTTCAATATGTATTCATTTGGGATCCAGAGCAGCTATGGTACTTTTTTAAAAATAGCATTTTAAGGGGTTGGAGAGATGGCCTAGCGGTTAAGAGCACGGACTGCTCTTGCAGAGGACCTGGGTTCGATCCCCAGCACCCACATGGCGGGTGAGAACCATCTTTAACTCCAGTTCCAGGGGAATCCAACACCCTTTTCTGACCTCTGCGGCATTGCATGACACAGGTGCACAAACCTGCAGGAAGACAGTACATTCATACACATACGAAAATAAATAAATAAAAAAAATTTAACCCCCCCCCCAGCATTTTTTAAATAGGCGAAGAAACCCTAACTAAGAGAACTGCTAGAGCAATTGAAAGTAAGTTGATTCCAGAGACACTAGGAATGAGAACTTTATAATGGTGGGATGCTGCACTCTGGACATGTGGAAGCAGTGGAGGATGCCCTCAGAGTGCCAGTTTGGTTGTGTATCATGGAGAAGAGACAAGGTACAGGGACTTCCTAGGGAGTGCATTGTGACAGAGAAAGTGGAGCATGGGATTTCAGTGGACTGAGCTTAAACACCAAATCATATGCTACCATTACTTTTCTGTCTTGGAATTTAATGAGAAAGAACATGAGTGTGGCTTAGACAGGCCTTATTCTTTCTTCTAAGAGATATGTGTGTGTGCGTATGTGTGTGTGTCTCTGTGTGTCTGTGTGTCTATTTGCCTGTCTGTGTCTATCTCTGTCTGTGGCTTCCTATTTGTATATTTATACAAGTTACCTCAATTCATGTTTAATATTTTGGTTCTTTATTTGTTAGGCAGTATAGTATTGTTTAAAGTCATATGTATACAATTGGAGATTTTTCTCAATTAAATTTCTAAATTGGATCAGTTTTATCAAAAGGTTGTAATTTGAAGTAGATAACATTCATTTTTGGAACTATTATTGGTGAAATCCTAATGAGTTGTCACTGGGCTAAGATCTGTAAAATTCTGATTTGGTATCCACACAGGTATTTTTATGAAAATAATCACTTGCAATATAAAATGTTATGAAAGAAATTTTGCTACATTCCTCTGGCTGTGTTTGGGACATTTGTTTTCTTAGATGTTTATATATAATATCTATTATCACTAAGAAATGGATAAATTATGATATATTATATACTTCCTATTGTTAATAAACACAGTTTTTCATTTCAACTTTGTGAAATTGTGATATATTTTAGAGTTAACTGATAATTTGTTTTTGAAACATAACTATTAAAGTAATTCCATATCTAAAAATTGATAGTGTCTCAGAATCTAGTAAATACTGTATATTAAATTGCTGTAATACACTGCAAAAGATATTTATTGTTGTCCTGGGCCTTTGATTAGTTAGCTCAAATTTTAGCTCACATTTTTCATTGTGG
Organism: Rhizomys pruinosus; assembly: GCA_009823505.1. Taxonomy (NCBI): domain Eukaryota; kingdom Metazoa; phylum Chordata; class Mammalia; order Rodentia; family Spalacidae; genus Rhizomys; species Rhizomys pruinosus. The sequence goes on along the minus strand of VZQC01013763.1, from coordinate 4,861,201 downwards.
AGCTTCAGTTTACCCTCTAGCTTGAAACTCTCTTGAGTTTATTTGATCTTCAGAAAGTGTATCAACTCTGAAAATTTCTGAATGGTATCCTCAAAAGCTCTTCTCTTTTTCTGTTGCATACTTAGTAAAGTGATATCCCACTTGATGTGCTCTTGCTTTCCTTTCTAGCATTTCTACTGTATAGTGGCACATATACATGCCACCCTGAAAGGATCTGCTGAATTCACTGGCTGCCTCTGACCTGACCTGTACTCACAGTCAGCTTTTCTTTCTGAGCCAGGAATTTCTGTGGACTTGGATAGAACTTTTTCATATAATAGTTTTTGTAACAAAGATGAATTTGTTCTTCATGCATTGTAAGATTATTGGTTTGTCTCTGTGTTACAGATTATTAAGATGTTCATTGTATATCTGATATTATAGAAAAACCTAAATAATAATTCAGACATATCTGACTGGCCAGTACGAATCACAGTGTGTTTTCAGGGTTTTTTTGTAAAGCTTTCAGTTTTTAATGCATATAATTAATATTTTTTCTTTATATTTAGTATCAAGTACAAAAGTTTGTTTGCTTGCTTGTTTGTTATTTATTTATTTTGAGACATGGTCTCCCTATAGCCCCAGCTGGCCTGGAACTCTGTAGACCAGACTGACCTTGAACTCACAGAGATCCACCTGCCTCTGCCTCCCCAATGCCTGGCTTAAAGCAGGTTCTTAGCTGCCATGTTGGTACTGGGAATTGAGCCCTAGTCCTCTGCAAGAGTAGTCAGTGCTTTTAACCGCTGAGCTCCCAGCCCCGAAAGTTGTTTTTGGTTTCCAGATGACCCTAGAAAATTCTCTTTAGTTAATCACTTACACAATCATGGAAGTTTATCTAAGTTAATTTGTGTGTTGGTCTATTTCCTGATTTAAGAATATATATTGAGATTAGTATTTATTTGTTTCTGCTTTGTTTTAGTTCTACTGAATTGCTGTTGCCATTTCACTCATGTACCCCAGAAAAAATATCAGCTGCTCTTTTGTTCCAGCCTACGAATGTCTTCCTTTGGGGATTTTGTTAGACTGTGATTCAGGAACACTCAGCAAAGAAGCAGTCAAGATGACTTCTTGAGACATAGGAATACTGCTTTAGCTTAGACCTCATGAGCTTGGGAACACTGCAGTACCTCTTCTGCTCTCTGTATGCTCCCATCAAGTAGATGTTTGTTTGTTTGTGATAGAGTCTCTCTATGTAGCTGTGGTTGCCTAGAACTCTCTGGGTAGACTAGGCTGGCTTTGAATTCACAGGGAAATTTTCATAGGGAGAAAACATGAATATGGACAGCACCAAAGGACTTGGAGTTGATAGATTTAATACATAATTTTTATTTCAAAAGTATTATGTACTAAAAAAAAAACTAGCCTGGCAAGATGTTGCACACCCTTAATTTCAACCCTTGGGAGGAAGAGCCAGGTGGATCTTTCTGAGTTCAGGGCCAGTCTAGTCTACATAGTCCCAGCTACAGGGAGATCCCATCTCAAAAACCCCCAAACAAACAAGTAATAAAAAAACTATTCAATTTTAGATAATTATATTAAGCAAAGTGTGATTCTGTGACAGATATCAAATTTTCTCTCATCTTTGGATCCTAGATTTTGTATAGATACATTAAATTCTATATGTATATTAGATGTGAAAGTAGAAGTGAGATTATTGATAGATGAATGGGAGGAGGGATCAGGAAGAATGCTGGTTGTAAATATGTGCAGAGTACATGATACACTTTTCTGAACATATTTTATGAAACTTGTCATTTGTACAGTGAGTATCTATCAATAGCAACAAACAGGGAAACCAATAATACAAGAGTGTTGCCTTCAAGAATCACAGAAATTTAGAAATTATTCTACTGTTCACTGACTGCTGTAACTTGATGTCATTTTTAAAATGCTCAAAACAGAAGCCTAAACAAGTAGTATATTATTTATAAATACAAACATATGGAACAGCTGTGAAAAGAATTGAGGAATAACACTGTTAGTCAGCTTGTTGCTGTTTCTCAGCACTTAGGCCCTTTGATGGGGAGGGCACAGAGACATGACTGTGTACTTTTAGATTCACCTGGGTGCTTTTCTGTTTTCTTCTTGATGACACATAGTACATATATTTTTTTAATTAATTAGTATGTTTTGCCTGCATGTATGTAAGTGCACCTGTGTTGTGCAGTTCCTGCAATGTACAGAAGAGGGTGTTATATCCCCTGGAACTGGAGTTACAAACAAGTGTTAGCTTCCATATGGGTGCTAGGATTTGAACCTGGGTCTCTGCAAGATCAGCCACTGCTCTTAACCCCTGAGCCATTTCTCTAGTCCCATAGTACATAATTTTAAAGGCAGGTTGAGAAAGGCATTCATAATTAGTTACCTCATAAGTGTTATACCTATCAGGTGAATGGAAAAAAAAACCCTGCCATTGTATGAATATCTATTTTTTAAAAATTTCTGGAGTAATTTATTTGCTTTTATGGGAAGTTTGTCTAATTTAGACAAAATGGGATGAAAATTGCCAGTTTCTTTAGATCAGCAAATCTCAGTGTATAGTTGTGACTATCACATATAATGGACGTAGAAAAACAAAATTTTCTTCACCTTTTGTATTCTTTTTTTTAATTAAAAGTATTTCTATTTATTTAATTTATTTATTTACTTACTTACTTATTTATTTGAGACAGAGTCTCCCTTTAGTCCCAGCTGGCCTGGAGCTCACTCTGTAGACCAGGCTGGCCTTGAACTCACAGATATCCTCCTGCCTTTGCCTCCCAAGTGCTGGGATTAAAGGTGTGCACCAACATGCCTAGCTTCTTATTTTTTATGTAACGAGTGTATTGCCTACATGAGTGTAAGTGTGCTGTGTCATGGAATGCCTAAGGAGGTCTGAAGAAGGTGTTGGATCCCCTGGAACTGGAGTTAGGATGGATGTTTATTGCCATATAGGTGCTGGGAATTGAACTGGGTCCTCTGCAAGAGCAGTCAGTGCTCTTAACCACTGAGTCAACTCTCCAGCCCTGTCTTTCCTGTTCTTGAATTCTTTCCAAAATATTATTTGACAAAATTGTTGCTTTGCTTGAAAGTTAGTGTTAATAAGATAATGTACCTATTTGTTTTGTGTTAATTCAGTGTACTTTCTCTTTTATTTTCTTTGTTAAAGCTACAAAATGCTATAGGCCATAAGGGCATATGAGGAATGTCATTATGTATAATTAGGCATTTAGAGTAGATGACAGATCAGTTTCACACAGTTTAGGAAACTGATATGTAGTATCCATCAGATTGCATGTCTGCTGTGCTCTTGACTATCTATGCTCAGGTGTCTTGCTGATGGAGTTTTATTTACTTGCTAATTCCATTTCTATCAACACCCCAAGCTTTCTTGTGTATCTCTTCTTTATCAGTGTGTATGCCATTCCCTCTGAAACATATTCCATTTTCTTGCTGATGCCTGTTTATAGATCATTTCATTCATTTCTTCCTTTTTTCCTTCCCTGATGCAAGGAGAGATAATTTGTGATAACTGTTTTCCATAAAATGAAAAATTACCACAATTTCGCTAAATGAACGTTGTATCTAGTCATTTACTGAAAGAAATCACCTAGGGTTCATAATGAAAATGTATTCATTATGATTTATAGACTGTTTGTTGGAGAAAATCAAAATTTGTGAACTGTGACAGATGATCTCATGTTATGTTGTGATTGACAAGGAGTAAGTTGTCATTAAGTACAACTGGTGATTGCTTTTCCTTTTCTTAAAAATTCAGTTCCAAAACTGTAACTTTGAAATGTTCTAAATTGCTGATGAAAAATACATAGTTTCAACACAACTTCAGAAACTGATACTGGTTTATAGATACTAAGTGTGTGTACTGTCTGAGCCCTCTTATAATCCTAATGTTAAGTCAGAACACCCAGGGATTGTTCATCTCTAATATTAAACTTTATAGCATCACTGTTTACAGAGTTCCTAGTTGAATCAAAAATTGATATGAAGTGGAAATTAGTTTTTGCTATTTGGTGTATTGAAGACCTTCCTGAAGTTAATAATTGATTTCAACTTAGTGTATTTATAGCTGCTCAAGAATACTTAGCTTTTAACGTATAAATTTATATAGTAAATGTTGACACTTTTTTTTTCGCTATTTGGGACTGCTCATTTGAACATGCACTGGTTTTAGTTCTGTTTGGCTAAAGTTCAACAGTGGGGTCTCTTCCTGATAGCATTAATAAAACTCAAATTACCATATCTCCTAACAAAAATCAGTATTTTGATTTATAGCAGTGAATGGATATATTATAGTGAAATGAAGAAAAATACAGTCTCTGAAGAAAATGTAACAAAATAAATCTCTCATTGTATATTTAAGACAGTAATAGTGGTGTACTGCTGTAATCCCAGCACTTGTAGAGTTCAGGCATGATGAACAAAGTTCAAGGCCAATCTGGGCTACAATAGTGAACTCAAGCTACATAAGGGAGATTTACCCTTTACACAAGAAGAAACAAGGACTAGGGATGTATCCCAGTGTGAGAGTGTTTACCTAGCTAATCTAAGGCCATAGATTTGATTTCCACCACTACCAAAAAAAAAAATTCCCAAACAGCATATACATGTATTTATATACACACATGTACTTTGGGTAGCATTTTAAAGAAATTAAATGGCTTCCAACACTCAGAATTTTCAAAAATTAACCAGCTTTGGTCAACATAGTGATTCCTTCAATGTTCTACATTTTAGGTATATGATAACTTTCAGGATTTAGAAAATCAGTATGTCATCTGGCAAAATATTTAAAACTGTTGTTAGTGTGTTTTTAACCTTGGGATGGTTAAGACCATTTTAATTAATCTATTCATTGCATGTCTTTTAAATATGGAAATATGTTATTTTAATGCTATTTCTTTTTTTTTTCCTGTGCGTTACATTTTTTGATAGGCATGATTTAACATTTGTAAGTAATAATAATTCTATCCAATAATTTTTGCATAGTAAGTTTTAAGAAGTGGTTATCTTTTTGATGTTTCTGACATTTGAAAATAATTTTTTCCCCCCCAGTTGTCCTCCACAAAATGAGTCAATGTGTTCTTAAGTTTTCATATGCATTTGGCCAGCAATGATCAGAGGAAGCTTAAGGGGTATTTGCTTTTGAAGACATCATTCTGTGACTAGCCTTTCTTTTATTTTTTTTTTTTTTTTTATTTGATGCTATGACTAGCCTTTCTACCATCAAAATTATGCAATAGATCCTTAATTTGAAGTCATGTGACACTGCTGCACACTTTCATTAAAAACAGCTTACTAATATTAAATATAAACTAGTGTATTAATACAAATAAGTTTTTTATTCTGCTGTAGTTTTATTTGTTTCAACTTTAAAAGCTAGAGGAAAAATTTTTATGCGTTTAAATCTATAAAAAATAAAAAGAATCTTAATTTTATGGCAGCAATCATAAACAGTACATTAGGTTTTCTCTAATAACTTGTCCCATTAAAAAAAAAAATTTCATTATGGCTGTATCCTATGATCTTTACATCACAATGAGGAAAGAAGAACATTATTATGAGATTTCATGGCATTTTTACCTGTTGTGGGCCCTGTCATGTCAAAAGTACAGTACATTGACTTCTGGACTAGCTGCCAGCCACAAGAAGCCACAGTGTCACTCTGTGTTACCACCTCCTGGAACTGAAAGCACTCCCTGAAGCCAGTCAGTGTGGCAGAGTCCTAGATGAGGTCTTCATGGGTGCTGACCATAAAAAGTTCATCAAAGTAATGAGGCGAGGAGAGAGCTTGGTGCTCATGGGCAGAGCTCAGCACCAAGGAGTGTGAACTGGCTCCAGCTGTGACAATAAAACAGCAGGTGGCTGCTGTCATTAGGGGTGGCAGATGAGGCAGGGGACTCACATTCAGCCCACAAAACTCTCATTTGTTAGCCATCGCCACTGTACCATGCAAAATAGCTTCCATCTCAGTCAATTTTACTTTGCAAAATATTATACATAGCCATAAGAATATTAGAGCTCTGCGCATACAGGTTTACTTCCCTTCCCAGTCTCCTCCCCTCCACTCTCCTATCTTCTCCTCCATCCATTTGACTCTGGCCTTGTCCTTACCTTACCTTACCTTACCTTACCTTACCTTACCTTACCTTACCTTACCTTACCTTACCTTACCTTACCTTACCTTATCTTACCACCTTAACCTTACCACCTTAACCTTACCACCTTAACCATAATACCTTAACCTTAACCTTAACCTTACCTTTTTTTTACTTCAGCCCTTTGTTCCAGAATGCCCTACTTGTAGACTCTTACTGAGCGCCTCTCATATTAACAGTAAGGTCTTACAATTTTTAAAATGTTGGTTCTTAGTGTTTCAGGCTCTTTACATTGCCTTTGGCTGTTAACTTAATTGAGACACCTTCCTTTTGGATCCCTTATCTCATTGTCCCTGTAATCCTCTTTGAAGAATTTAGAACTACAGTGAAAGAGAGGAAACATAGCAGAGTTGTCAGAAATCTTTCCACAAATTGATTGATTGAGGTGCTAGCTCACAGATTACAGAATTTATTTTCTTAGTTTAAATTTAGAAGTGAAACATAGCATTATTTTAATAACACGTTGTTTGTGACATTTTAGTATACTCTTATGATTGAAGCGATAGCTGTAGGCCTAAGTTTAATATCCTATTTGTGATGTGAAACTCCAAATAATAGAAATCATTACTTTTTTTAAATACTGAGAGGAAATTAAAGGAGTCTGGTAGTAACTGAAGAAGCAAAGTATCTTATTGCCAACTTGAACGTCGATGGAGTGAAGCACCTTTGTCCTTCTTTTCCAAACTTGTAAAGAAACTGAAAGGCCTAAAATAATTGTGCAAAATGAAGTGTTTTTAATATAACTTACTCTATGCTAATTGAGAGAATAAATGGTGCTAATAATTTAGACTTTAAAGAATAGAGGTTAGTTAAAAATAACATAGGATGCCTATACTGCATGAACGTTTTTGTTATTTATTAATTGGAATGTGTGTATGTATGTGTGTGTGTGTGTGACTTTTTTTTTTTTTTTTTTTTTGGTCTTATGAGACAGGGTCTCCCTGTAGTCCCAGCTGTCCTGGAACTCACTCTGTAGACCAGGCTGGCCTTGAACTCACAAAGATCCGCCTGCCTCTGCCTCCCAAGTGCTAGGATTAAAGGCGTGCGCCACCACGCCCAGCTGTGTGTTTGATATTTGATATCGTGTGTCTTATTGTTTAGTGCCATATATTTTTTGCTTTTTAATTAATATTTTAATTTAATACAATATATTTTGATTGTATTTAGATCCCCTCCCCTATCTGTACCCTACCTGTCCCTTTCCCCCAAAATTTCATGTACTCTATTATATAGAAGGTCCATAGGCTTTTTTTTTCATTTTGTTTTGTTTTTTGGTTTTTTGAGACAGAGTGTCTCCCTGTAGCCTTACTGGCTTGGAACTTGCTATGTAGTGTAGCCTGACCTTGATCTCACAGAGATCCTCCTGCCTCTTCCTGCTGGGATTAAAGGCATGTGCTACTATGCCCACCTAAAATTTTTTTTTAATACATTTTCTTTGTTTTGATGAATTAGTTGTCTCATTTCCTTACCTGCAGTTATTGTAGGTTGGATTTGAGTATTTGTTTGCCATTTTGTGGCAGCTTTTCTCTGTGTCCTTATGCCTCTTTTCTTTCTCCATTTTACTACATACTGTTTTCTTTTATAGCTTAAATTGATCTTTCCTTATTTATCTTTTTAATTCCATTTGCAGTTCTACATATATACAAATGTATTAGTGTATATTATATATTTATATATAATTTATACATGTATGTAAATTTCATGTATTTAATTTTTTTTAATTTTTACCCTAGGGAGATAATAAATATTGTAACTTACAATGTTGTAGTTTGTTGCATACCAAATTAATTTCAATACTGTACAAAGCTTTGCTCCTGTATAGCTTCATTCTCCCTCTTTTTTATGTTTTTACTATGATACAGGTTTTCTTTATTATTTTATCTTTAAATTTTTATTTTTTTATATTTTGGTCCTTTTGAGACATGGTCTCCCTTTAGCTCCAGCTGGCCTGAAGTTGCTATGTAGACCAGGGTGGCTTTGAACCCACAGAGATCTGCCTGACTCTGCCTCCCTAGTGCTGGTAGTAAAGGTGTGTGCCACCAGGCCCGGTTTACCTTTAGATTTTTAAGTCAATAAGTATAAGTTGTAATTTTGTTCTAAGTTGATTTTGGTGTCACTTCACCACACGTAGTAGTGAACCTGTCCACTGGATTACAGGGAAAAGGGAAGCCGCAAGACAGCCTCTGACAGTCTTTTCATTGCCTGCTTGTCTTAGCTAGCAACTACACCAGGCAGTGACCTAATGGCACTCCCAGATCTTCCAGACTGCCGCCTGATTAGTGCTCTTCAGTCTAATGCCAGGTTGCTGCCTTATTGGCATTCTACAGCCTAATTCCCAGATTGCCTTCTGATTGGTGCTCTACAGTCTAATTCCTGCCCGGGCACTCACCACACATCACAGCTGGTGACCTGATAGGTCTCCCTCCAGCCCCACACAAGTTTCCCAGGTTGGTGATCTGCTTGATTTCCTTCAAACCCACTGGCTCACACCAGCTTCCCAGATTGGTGGCCTGAATGACCACCATCCAACCCACTGGCCATTCCTACATAAGCCTCATGAGCTAAGATTACATATGCAAATAACAGCCCTGTCAGATGGTAAGAAGGACTCTTTATTAATTCACAGCATTCTGTTTTTATACCCAGAGTGACATCATATCTCAGGGCCTGGTTTCAGACCCCTTGCCTCATGTTCCATAGCATCAGAAGTGCTTGTCATGCCTTTGATCCCAAGGTGTCACAGGCTTGCTAATGCAGATGCAAATCTTGCCAAAGGCCAAGTTTCAGTGTAAACAGACAAGCAGGTAATTTAGCACAAAAGAAACCTCCTGCCACAGTGGACTCTGATTCCCTGGAACCGTCAATGTTAGCTGAAATAAACTCTTCTTTTTATAAGTTCCCTTTGTCATGATGGTTTTATCACAGCAACAGAAAAGTGACTAATACATGGAGCCAGGCTGAAAGCCAGCAGGCTACAGCCATCCTCTGTTTCTGACTCCCAAAGAACTAGAGTTCCATGTGCACAAATAACCAGACTTGGCTTTTGTAAAGCGTGGATTTGAGGCTGAACTCGGGTCATCATGGATTTACTCAGCCAATATCCTCATTCACTAAGCCATTTGTTCTGCTGCATTTTTTGAGTAATTTCTACAAATGTTATGAGATAAAAAAACAAATGTCTTTATCCATCCCTCCCTCCCTTCCTCCTCCTCCTCCTCCTCCTCCTCCTCCTCCTCCTCCTCCTCCTTTTAAATCTGTTAGTATTCTTAGGTCCCTTGTACATAACTCCCCTCTACCTTACTTACAAGTATTTCTGTTTATTTATTTATTTTTTTTATTTTATTTGGGCTTGCTTTATTTGCAGTTTGAGTTTGGGGCTTCTTAGAGTTTAATACTTTGAACTTAGATTATTTCATTTTATTTACTTATTTTTTTATGTGTATAAGTGTATTGCTTGTGCACCCGTTATGCAGTGCCTTTGGAGATCAGAAGAAGGCATCAGATCTCCTAGAGCTGGAGTTAGGACAGTTGTTAGCTGCCTGTAAGTGTTGGGAGTTGAACCTAGGTCATTTGCAAGAGCAGCCAGTGCTCTTAGCCCCTGAGCCGTCTCTCCAGCTCTGTTAACACATCTTTAAATGATAAAGTGAATAAAAATAGAAATGAAATGAATTTTTGCATTGTTATTTTAAAATTTTCATGTCTTATTTCAGGTTATTTATACAGTTTATTATAACTTATTGGAAAGTAATTTAGCCTTTACTAGTGGGCATTTTTTTCATCTCTTCTTTATAGCAGTAGTAGATGACAGTGATGATCTTCTGGTAGTGCCACATGTTTTTTAATAAGTTTGCTGAATCATTACTACAGGTTAACTTCTGTAATACAATATTTCATTGTTATTCCAATTTTCTTTATGATTGCATTCCATTAAATACACACACACACACACACACACACACACACACACACACACACCCCTGCCTTGGTACAAAATATAAAGCACTTCATGTGCATACCCCAGGATGATATGTTCCTGTTAAATGCCCTAAATAAATTGTATCACTTTGGAATTCTCAGGTTTTGTTTCTTTTTTAAAAAAATTTTTATTGACTTTTTGTGTGTTTCATACAGAATATCTTAATCAACTTTATCCCCCCTTCTCCATTGGCATGTGCCCATATCCACCTCCCTTCACACTGGATTTATTCATACATTCTGTCATTTGTGTTAAGGCCTGTTGTGTCAAGTTAGTGTCCCCAAGTTAATCTCAGTGCAAGTTCTTCCACTAAGGCCCAGTCAGCTTATCTAGAGTCCCTCCCTTTAAGAAGATCATCTCTTCCCCACCCAGCAGTAATCAGATGCAAATATTTCTTTGACTAAGATTGGGGCCTGCTGTCCATTTCCACAGTAGTTTGCTAGGTTTTTGTCTGCTTGAATTTGCATAAGTCTCATGCATGCTGACAGTATTGCTGTAGGTTCATATGAGCAAAGTCCCAGGAGCCTGTAGGACTCTACTTCCATATGGTCATGCACTTTTCCCTGGCTCTCACAATCTGCCCACCCCATCTTCTGCAATGGTCCCTGAGCCCTGGGTGGGTGAATTTAATATAGAGTCCTATCCAAAGACCCACCCACACTTTGTAGAATATTATTGTCTATGTTTTGGCCATTTGTGTACTTTTGTTTTCCTGGTTCTGTGTTGCATGGAGAGCTTCGCTGACGAGAACTGAAAGATGGATTAGTGTTCTCTTATATGCTCTGTGAGGCTTAGGTGTAGAGTTGCATTGTAGATGTGTCAATTTGGCTTGGGCATTTTACAGACAATCTCTGTGACCAGTTGTAGAACTCTGAAATAATCTCTGTCTGTTAAAAAACAAACCTTCTTTGATGGGTGGTGACTTGGATACTTGTCTGTAAATTTAAGGATCCATATTTTGCACATAGTAAGAAATTACATTTATCTAGGGATGTAACAGGCTTGGAGGTTTTCTGTAAGATATATGACCTCTATAGCCATGTGTATTTGACTATGTTTTGTTCCTTATTTATAAATAATTCAGTATATGTAGGTTGGATAAATATATTTAATATGAATGTAGTAGTTCACTTTCATTTAAAACATAACTTGTATAGCCCTATTTACAAATAATACTTTGAAATATATAGTCATCTTCTCCAAATTTGCCCCCAAACTAAAAGTTCTTGTACCAGTTTTGGATAGCTCTGTTCTTTTGTACAAAGGAAATTTCCCATGAGCCTTTCTTGATGTGTGCCAAATCACGTATGGAGTTTAGTGGTGTGCTGGCGCCGTTAGACTCAGTGTTTCCAGGCCTCCCTTACTAGAATGGCCAGTAGTTGGGTCACATCCCTCCACTTTGGTACCTGCCACATGACCTCTTCTTCTTTGTCAATTTATATAAAATATTAGGGAAGATTTTTTGAAATAATTTCATGTAAAGTGGAAATCTTTTTTGTGGACTTATTGATTAATATTTTATTCCTTGACATAAATACTTTTGTGTGTTTTAGCTCATACAGATTAAATCAATAAGGACAATATTAGAATTACATGCCTCAGTAGAAAGAGAGTCTTAATTTATTAATAGCAATCATTTATTGGGCATTATTTCATTTTTTGAAATACCTAATTCTTACACATTTTCCTTTAGGTTTCTATCAACAATTTATAGTTATATTTAATATAGTTATATTCCCTTTCTTTTCTTTTTTTGTTTGAGTATCTTTATATAACCCACACTGGCTTCAGACTGATAATTCTGCCTTAGTTTCCTAGCTAAGGATTATTTTACTTAGTTGCCTTAGTTTCCTAACTGGGATTACAAACATGTACCACCATGCCAAACTGTTTCCTTAATTTTAATCTGAGGTTACAGACGTATGCATTTGTTAAAATTTTTTTTTTATATCTGATAATGCTTGTTAAGTATTTATTACTGTATTTGAGAGACATAGTTTTCTTTCAGGAAAATGGTAAATTCATCCATATTTATTTCATTCTTGCACGGGTCTTTGGAGAAGATCTCCTTATTCTGGAAAAATGAAACTGAGATTTACAGGCTCCATTTAACCATCTCATAGCTAGCGGAGGGGAGCATTCCAGATTCTTGATTCTCATTTCTTTCCCAGGGGTTGGGTCCTCCTAATGCTCACCATCTCTGTATAGTTGCTGTTCTTCAGTGTTTAGTAGAGTAAGTCCTGCCCATGCTTCACGTGTAATCTTGTGTAAATCCAGGGAGCAGATCTAATGCCCTATTGTAGTCATGGGTGAGGCCAGATTTAGTCCAGGTGGTCAGGCCTTGTTCTGAGGGCTTTTTTGTGAACTCATGTACCATTGGGAGAGCCTCAACAAGATATGTATTTAATTCCCATTTGCCATATTAATACTTAGCTTTTTCAACTTATTATCTGACATTAGCAGAAAGTATACTAGTTATGATTTTGCCATGATCAGAAGAAGAAAGCTCCAAGCAAAGGTTTCTTTCTTCAATTGGTTAGGAGTTTCTAGGTAGTGTGGCTTTTGACCAGAGTGTTTTTGGCCCACACTTTCTTCCTGTTCTGTAACACCATAGCCATTCATAAATATGTCAAATGCCATTTCTTTTTAATTCCTTTCTTGATGATGTCATTACTTTGAGCAGTCTTTGTTTTACAGTTGTTTATTTTATTTTATTTTATTTTATTTTTTGAGACAGCGTCTTCCTTTATTCCCAGCTGGCTCGGAACTCACTATGTTAGACCAGGCTGGCCTTGAACTCACAGAGATCTTCTTGCCTCTGCGTCCCAAGTGCTGGAATTAAAGGCATGTGCCACCATACCCTGATGTTTTACAGTTTATTTTTGCTACAGGTGTTTAAAAACTTACTTCATTTTTACACACAGTTGAGTTCTCAGTGATTTCCTTTTGTATTCCTTGTTGCTTTGGTCCTTACCACCATCATGCCACTGTGCTATTACTGCCTGTGTTGTTTTCAACTCAAAGTATAGTATACACTTCCTTCATTTCCCTCCCTCTCTCCCCCTCCCTCTCTCCCTCCCCCCGCCATCGTGCCACTGTGCTGTTACTGCCTGTATGTTGTTTTTTTTAATCTTTTATTTATTTTTGTATGTGTATGAATGTACTGTCTGCATGTAGGTTTGTGCACCTGTGTTGTGCAATGCCGCGGAGGTCAGAAGAGGGTGTCTGATTCCCCTGGAACTGGAGTCCTCCTGGAATTGGAGTTACAGACGGTTCTTAGCCGCCTTGTGGGTGCTGGGGATCGAACCCCCATCATCTGCAAGAGCAGTCGGTGCTCTTAACCACTAGGCCATCTCTCCAGCCCCGCCTGTGTTGTTTTCATCTCAAAACTATAGTATATACTTCCTTCATTGACCTCCCTCCCTCCCTCCCTTCCTTCTTTCCTTCTTACTTTTTCCTTCATTCATATTTTTGAGACAGGGTCTCCTTGTACCCCCTACTGGCCTGGAACTTGACACCAGGCTGACCTTGAACTCAAAGAGATCTGCCTGCCTCTGTTTCCTTAGTGCTGGGATTAAAGGTGTGTGCCCCTATCCTCAGCTGATTTTCTTATTTAATTTGGCAATTTTAACCCAAAAGTAATGCAGCAGATATGTATCATTCATGATGCTTATGTGTCTCATATTGGGCTAATTTTGTACATGAAAAGAAGCAGGACAGTTTAGTGATCAAGTGTAGTCTCTGGGCTCCATCAATACCACTTACTTGTGTAGTTTGTGAAATCACTCATGTATATGTGCCGCATGGTTTTATCATGTGTAAGATATGTTTTCAGATTTAAATGAATTGGTACTTTTTTAATGTATATGAGTATTTTGCTTGTATGTATGTAAGTGAGCCTCCATTATGCACTGTCTGTTGAGGACAGAAGAGGGCATAGGAACTGCTGGAACTAGAGTTTCTGGGCATTCTTAGTTGTCATCTGGGTGCTGGGAACCACACTTGGGTCTTCCACAAGAAAAGCCAGTGTTAATTTCTGAGCCATCTCTCCAGCTCTATAAATTGTAATATGTAAAAGCTACCAATAAGAGCATTGCCCTGTCCCACTCTTCAAAGAAAATAAAACCAAACCCAGAACAGTACTAATATGGATTAATTTCATTATTATTTAGGATGCAACTCTGAAGTACATTGTTAAGGTCTTGTGCTTCAAAATATTTACAGTCCTGAGAATAGCAATAGTTACATTTTCATGGAGACCCTCATTAATTGACAGTAGGAATAACTGTAAAATAATTACTTCTTTATAAGTGTCCCCTCTCCCTTTTGTTTTGGTAATAAGGGATATTGTGTGTTTGTTGTATGTGTTTGTGGTACACCCTCTCTAATCCTTGGAGGAAATTTGAATGATGTAGCTGACACTGCACCTCTAGAAACACCCACTCTTCGTTGCACAGACAGTGCTTAATTTTGTGGGAAGTACGATACATGTTTTTGTTGCTTCTGAATAAACAAAAATTTTCTAAGTTTTGTTGCTTCATGAGATTTTTTTTCAGTAAATAGTGTTTATACTCATGGAGTAGCACAGTTATCTCAGGGAAAAACAATAATATCTTCAAAACATAAAAGAATTTTGTGCTGCTTAAAATGTGATACTGGTAGGTTTTTTTTTTGTTTGTTTGTTTTTTGTCTTTTCGAGACAGGGTCTCCCTGTAGCCCCAGCTGTCCTGGAACTCACTCTGTAGACCAGGCTGGCCTTGAACTCACAAAGATCCACCTGCCTCTGCCTCCCAAGTGCTAGGATTAAAGGCTTAAAAACAGTCATTTTAGACTAGAAATTATTCTGTAAAAGAATTTGAGAAGTAGATTTTTTGTGTTATTTAATGTGCCTTCTAGCTTCAGAATTTTCTAATAAGCAAACTACATAGACTCACACAGTTTTCCATTTCCAAGGTAAAATATTGATTGAGATGCATACGTTTTCTTTATACATGACATAGGTGAAATCCATAGCACATCATTTAGATTTTGTTTTATAGCATTCTATACAACATATTTCCATTTTATAAACAGCAAATCTCTTAGTGTTTTCTAGCAGTTGGGAAAAAATAACTATTTTGTATTGTACTTTTTAAACTGAAAAGAGTAATCTTTATCAGTCTGTTGCTGTTTTAGAAATGATCATCATCTTTGTGTTATTTATTACACAGTTACCATGGATAACGATCATGGTCTCTTTATTTGTGTCTGATATCTTTCACAGGTCCTTTATTTTCTGTTTTACTCTTTATCAGACAGTGGATATTTTCTTGGTAAATATTACATGCACTTTAAAAAAATTAATTTTTTTTTATGTGTATGAATGTACCGTCTGCATGTAGGTTTGTATACCCATGTCGTGCAATGCCATGGAGGTCAGAAGAGGATGTCAGACTTCCCTGGAACTAAAGACGGTTCTTAGCTGCCATGTGGGTGCTGGGAATCGAACCCGGGTCCTCTGCAAGAGCAGTCAGCGCTCTTAACTGCTGAGCCATCTCTCCAGACCTACATACACTTTTTTAGCCAAAGGAAATTTTAAAAGTTTCTATTCTCTTATCAGTTGCTAGATTTGTCATTCATTAGTTTGGAAAATACATGTTCGTTTTGAAAAGGAGTTAATGCATTTTAATGACTCTATTTATGAACAGCCCATTAGCACTCTTTTTCCTTCTTTGCTGGATCTGCTGCTTTTTGTTTAGTTAGAAGGGGCCCTGGTGAAGAGTCCTATTAAAGGTCACCAGGCATGTATCCTGCTTTTGCATCTTCAGCTTCTTTGCCACATTTTCTATAAAAAGTCAAAGTCACTTATCTTATTGGAGCCTCAGTTCTCTCCTGTCAGGATGAGCTGCTAATACCTGTGTACTGCATAGTGAGGTAGTTTTAAGAAGCCATTGAGGGAACAAAATGACCTATGAACTATAAAGCAATGCATTATTTTTTTTTAACCAAAACACTTATTTTAGAAAAAAAATTAGATGCTATCTAAAACCAGCCAGGGATGTATTTGGGTTTTATTTGCCTCATCTCATGTGTATGTTTTCGAAATTATTTATAGTTTCACATAATGGGATTATGCTATGGGTACTGCTTTTGTCCTTTATAAATCTAACATATTATGAGCAGTTTTCTATACTTGTAATTAAAACCAAATATTCTACTTTGATTATGTGCGTTTGAGTTTTCAGGCTGTTCTGTTAATTTGGAATGTAGCTTTGCTGCAGTCACTTCAAATTCTTTGTAGGGAGACTCTAGAATTCAAATAGCTGCTTTAGAGTGCTGTTTAAAAGCTTCCATCTGCTGAACAGGGTTTGCTGCCTTGTCCAGTTCAGAGAGGTATTGGAAAGTGTTCTGAATTGAGGTGTGGTGTGAATGTGCTCATGTGCCATTTGGTGTATGTAATGACTTGAAGTGAGAGAAACTTAAAGTTGCATCATTTGGATATAATAGCTTGAAATTATTAAAATATAAATAGAAAAGTAAGATTTTGATGAAGAAACAACTGCCCTTTGAGTGTGAGGATAAGGTAACTAAACTGGCAAGGCAGAATAATTGATAAACCTGGGGATTCTTTAAAATGATTGCTAAATAAAATTTTTTTAAAAATTATTTGGAGCTGGGCTGGAGAGATGGCCTAGCGGTTAAGAGCATCGACTGCTCTTGCAGAGGACCCGGGTTCGATCCCCAGCACCCACATGGCGGCTGAGAACCGTCTTTAACTCCAGTTCCAGGAGAACTCCAGTTCCAGGGGAATCCGAAACCTTCTTCTGACCTCCGTGGCATTGCACGACACGGGTGCACAAACCTACATGCAGACAGTACATTCATACACATACAAAAATAAATAAAAATTAAAAAAATTATTTGGGGCTAAAGAGATGGGTTAGTAGTTAACAGCACTGGCTGTTCTTGCAGAGGATCCTGGTTCAGTTTACAGCACCCACACTGCCCATAACTCCAGTTTCCTGGGAACCGACACCCTTTTTCTGACCTCTCTGGGCAGTGTATGATATGGTACATTTGCAAGAAGTGACCAGAAATGAGTTAGAACTAGCCTGACAGCCAATTCATTAGAGTTTGAGAAAACAGAAATAAATAGTGCATTTACACTCAATGGAATGTTTTCCTGCTGTAGCTGAAATGAGAGGTATTTATAGGGATGCGTTTGCATACTTTTTATAGGTTTTGAGATGAATCTTTTTCTTTGATTCTTTATCCTCTCATGGGCCCCCAGGGTCCTTAGCTATGGGCCCACACTTCAGTCTTCCACCTTCTATGCATTAGCACAGATGTTGCTTTCACTGTCTTGACTTTTTGACTACCTTTTAATACTCTCCACTTGCAAAAGTGTCCTTGTGATCACATTTGCAAATTCCTGACCTTTAATTCAGTGAGCAGCCCTTATTTTTCCACGTTGCAAAATTGTCCAAATCTACTGATGTTTGAGAATAGCATGTGGCTATCTTTAAGAAGCCATTTTTCTCATGGTGTGTCATCATTAGGAGAAATTAGCTCTGATTACATGAAAATCTGTAAGTCATCTGTCTTGAACAAGTATACTGTTGAAAATTGAAATTACTATATAAAATTGATATCAGATTTTCTTTACTTAAGGTCTTTTTGAGAATGGTTATACCATTAATCAAAAATATATAAATAAGAAAAGTATAAAAACGTCTACATTTGACCTCATCAAACTCAAAGCTTTTGTATAGCTAAAGAAACAATCAAGGAAGTGAAGAGAAAACACACAGAGTGGGAGAAAACCTTCACCACTGATACATCAGACAAAGCATTAACATCCAGAATATATAAGCTACTTAAAAAACAAAGAAGTGGGGGCTGGAGCGATGGCCTAGCGGTTAAGAGCGCTGACCGCTCTTGCAGAGGACCCGGGTTCGATCCCCAGCACCCACATGGCGGCCGAGAGCCGTCTGAAACTCCAATTCCAGGAGAACTCCAGTTCCAGGGGAGTCCGACGCCCTCTTCTGACCTCCGCGGCATTGCACGTCACGGGTGCACAGACTTGCATGCAGACAATACATTCATATACATATGGAAATAAATAAAATTTAAAAAATTAAAAAAAAAAACAAAGAAGTGGGGGCTGGGGAGATGGCCTAGTGGTTAAGAGCGCTGACTGCTCTTGCAGAGGAACTGGGTTCAATCCCCAGTACTCATATGGCAGCTGAGAACCATCTTTAACTTCAGTTCCAGGGGAATCTGACACCCTCTTCTGACCTCGGCGGCATTGCACAACATGGGTGCACAAACCTACATGCACACAGTACATTCATACACATAAAAATAAATAAATAAATAAAATTTAAAAAACAATTAAAATAATTTAAAAACAAACAAACAAAAAAAATCAAAGAAGAAAACAAATGACCTACTCAAAAGATGGAGTAAACAGAGACTTCACCAGTAAGGAAGTAAAGATGGCTGAGAAACATCTTGAGAAGTGTTCAATATAATTAATAATTAAGGAAATACAAATTAAAACCACACTAAGGTATCATCTCACTCCAATAAGACTAGCCAAGATCAAGAAAACAAAAGACACCAAATGCTGGAGAGGTTGTAGATAAAGGGGAACACTCATCCACTGCTGGGTGGGAATTTAAACTGGTATAACCACTGTGGAAAGCAGTGTGGAGAACCCTTAAAAAACTCAAAATGAGCCTACCACCTGACCCAGTCATACCACTCCTGGGTATATACCCACAGGACACAACGATACATGCACAGCTATGGGTATATGCCCATAGGACACAACAATACATGCACAGCTATGTTTATTGCAGCTCTTTTCACAGTAGCAAAGACCTGGAACCAACCCAAATGCCCCTCAACTGATGACTGGATAACAAAAATGTGGTACACCTACACAATGGAGTTCTATGCAGCAGTAAAGAAAGATGACATCATAAGCTTTGCTGGTAAATGGATGGAACTTGAAGCAGTTATACTAAGTGAAGTAACACAGTCCCAGGAAAAAAAAAAAAGGGCAAATGGTTTCCCTCCTTTGTGGATGCTAACACCAAATCCCCAGTTGGCAGGCAAACCAAGCAACTTTATTATTATATTTCATTGTATCTGAAAGCAACTATTATAATGTGAATCTCTAAATGGGCTCTAGAAATGTCCTACCACTTATATTCACACATTGTAATTACCATATATGGATCGAAGATATGTAGTCATATTCTAAAAAAAAGAAATGTAAAGTTACACGTCTTTATACCTGCATGCAAATTTACTGTTAAAATGTGAATCTCTGAATGTGTTTAGGAATCAACCTATAGTTTATTTTCAGAATTTGTAATTTTGACTTATGTGTGAAAGGTATATATACATATTTTGGAATAATATTAAATAAAATAAATCATTAAAAAGGTCTACATTTGCAATAAGGGGTTCATACTTTCACAATAAAATCATGTCATTCAAAATATATTTTTGGACACTTAGAATTTACATGAGAAAATCGATTATGATAATTTTTGAAGAGTCATTATTTGATTCTTTGTTAATATTTTTATTTTCAGTTATATGGAACTTACTACAGGAATAGATTGAGCTGCTGTATTTATATATATATAATTATATATATTAGATATTATGTACATATATACATATATATATCTATGTGTGTGTGAATATATGTAATTGGGAAAACTAAGTTGCTGAGTGTATTAGTCAGGGTTTTCTAAAGAAACAGAAGCAACAGGATGAATATATAGCTATATACAATTTATTGATTTGCTCACATGACAGAGCTCAAGTAGTCCAACAGTAGCCGTGCCGCACTGGAGAGGCTGAGAATCCAGGGAACTGCTCAGTCCGCAGGGCTGGATGTCTCAGTAGTCCCAATCTGGTGCTGAAGGCCTGGTGGATTCCAGGAGATCTGCCAGTCTCAGTACACACTGGGATCTGAAGGGTTGATCACAGCAGCAAGACAAACTCACCAGTGAGAGAGAGGCAAGCCACAGGAAAAAAGGGACCAGCTCCCTCTGCCGTGTCCTTTTATACTGCCTGCCGGCAGAAGGTAACGCCCACATTTGGAGTGGGCCATCGGGTTGAGGTGGTCCAATCCGAACATCCTTTTTCTCTTATTTGTTCCTTAGTCCAGTCAAGTTGACACCCAGGATTAACCATCACACTGAGCTTCCCTAATTTTGTATTCACAGTTTGTTGATTTTGATTGAGCACTACTGTTGGTCAGGTGAACTCTTTCAGATTCTAACTTGTCAAGGTGAGAATTAATGCTATATTCACAGACTTCTTCATACATATCTTGGCTGTTATGTTTCTTCTATACCTGTGTTTTTACAACCTGGCCTTTTTGTTCCTGTCCATCCATACCCATCCAGGTGTGTTGCCGGGATATACATTCAGTGCAGAGTGTGGTAATTGTGGCTGCTTTCATGCTTATTTCTTCTCATAGTATCTTTTTGATTCCAGAATCTTTACCTTTTAATTTGTTCCTTATTTTTCCTGTAACAGTTACTCTTAAATAATAGTTTGATCACTGTATAGAAGAAATTGTACTGTTTTTTTTATCTCATTTTCATAAGTTTCTAAAGTATAATTATTTTCGTACTGTAAATTAGTAAGTAGAAATTAGTATTATTACAAACTTGTTCAGGGTCAGCTGTGTAGTAAATTCTACAAGGCCTTTAATTACAGTTCTCTAGAACTGTTTAAACATCAGTCCAGTCATATGACTTTCCTAATTTTAGAATTCCTCATACTTCAGAATTCCTGAACCTTCACATCAGCACTGCAGAGTTAGGAATGTTTGGGTCCCTCGGGTTCATGTGTTAATGCCTCACCCCCAAAGCTCTAGTATAAGAGCCCAAGGCTTTGGAACAGATTCTGTCCTGAGAGCACCTCGAGGGAACATGCATGCTCTTTCATCATGTGAGGACACTGATGAGGAACAGTTCCTCAGAAGAGAACAAGCCTTCTAGTTCTTTGATTTGGGGCTTGTCAACCTCACATCTGTGAGCAAGAAATTTATAGTTTTTATAACACTCCATCAAAGGTATTTTGTTACAGAACTTTAACACAGCTATAAGCATGTTCTAAATAATGTGCTGTCTGTTAGGTACATACAAATTTGCTGTTACAAAAATATTGAGTCATCCAGTGAGTTTAGAAAATGTTTTACACATCTGCACTCTTTGGGACTCTTGGTACTCACCAGCACATATGTGATGACAAGCTCACAAGTTTTATTCATCTTACAAGTTTGCGTGATAGCATTCTTTGCTGGTTGCTGTTAAGTAGCTTCGGAGTGTTTAATTTTTGTCTGCCTGACCTTTTGGGGGGCCCGTGATAGGAGCAGATGTGGATCTGTGGATTGTTCTTTGGGTAAGTCATTTACACACCAGAGTTGCCTGAGCTGGTGTGTTGGTGAGATTCCTAGGTGCCCTCAGGTACGTGAATTGCACTTTGATTTCAGCCTTTGTGCACATTCATTTATGGCCAAGAGGGCTGTAGGCATTTCATTTTATTTTATTTTTGAGTTTTTCAACATTTATTCATCAACAAATACCTATACTGTCAATATAGTGCCAGGAACTGATACTGGTAGAGGCAACGTTCTTACTTTCTAGTTACATTCTAATGGAAGAGAAACATAAAAAAGAAAACACATAGGACACAAGATAGTTTCAGGTAAATGCTATACACTATGGTCAATTAAGGTCTTCCTGATGGCCAGAGAGACCAGGCAGGGAAACAAATCAAGGCTCATCAGTGGTTTTCAAAAGTAGCAATTTTGCCTTTCAAGGTGTAAGTTAAGGCTTACATCTGGTGGTGGATGAGAAGGATGTGATTGGTACTTTGGGGTAAGGAGAGGCCAAGGATGCTGCTAAACACATTGGAATGCACGGGAGTCCGAAATTGCAGTAGCACTGAGGTTGAGTCCTAGTCCACACTGAACCCACTGGCTCCCATTGGAGAACACCCAAATTTCCAGGAGTATGTTTATTCAAAAAAATTAGAAAGTCCTTAATTTTCACCATTTAAAGAAAACTGTGGTTCTTAAGAATTAAGTTACAGGTGAGTAAACTAATCCTCTGGTGAAATATTTTGATCAGAAAGTCTAAATTGTATGTCTGATTACTGAAATACAAAAAGAGCCAATTGCCGATGAATAATAAATGCTACTTGCTAGGCAAACTTTCTCAGAATACACCTGAAATTTTTCTCTTTGGCAATACAACCTAATACTATTCTTAGAGTTTTTCCACATGCTGCTTTGATTGAATCTCTAGTTCAATACAGCTACTGCTTCTCCAAACACCTCAAAAAATCTGAGATAACAATGAATCTTTAACAAAGATGAGCAGAGCTATAAATTTAAGACATGACAGAAGAAACCATGGTCAACTCTGCAGGCCTAACTGTAGTCAGTCACTGACCCACTCTGGGTCTTGAACCAGTGCTACACGTTAGTTGAGGTTCTCAGGAAGACTGCAGCACACTTCTCTCACTTCAAGACTAGCCAGAAGAAAACAATTTCAGGGCAGGAGAAATTAACTTAGCTTTAAGAGCATTGTCTGTTCCTGCAGAAAATCTGGGTTTGATTCCCAGCACCCACATGGCAGTTAACAACCATCTGTTAACTCCAGTTCAAGGGGATCCCATGTCCTCTTCTGATCTCTGTGAACACTGCATGACACGGGTGCACATACACACATGGGGGCAATACACTCAAAATAAAAAAATTTCAAGCTAGATGCTGTGGCACAGGCCTTTGATCCTAGCACTCAGGAGGCAGAGGGAGCTGCATCTCTCTGAGATCAAGGCCAGGCTGGTCTATATGGCGAGTTCCAGGCCAGATGGGGCTACAGGGAGATCCTTACTGGATATTATATTTGATACATTGTATAACTTGTATCAAGGGTGGCCTGTAGTAACTTTTTCTCCAGAAATTTCTGGAGATGTCCATGACTATATTTTCTTAAAGACACTACTCTCATTTGAACTTAGAAGCTGCAAAGGCTGAGCCCAGTTAGTACCTATGTAGGAGAAATTTCCCTGGCGTTTGAAATGGTAAATTCACAGGCCTTTTTGTGAGGGGAACTTGGTATTCAAGAAGTGAGATAGAAGTGGAGGCAGCTAGCTCTTAGAGGACACCCTGTTGCAGTACAGTGTGTCTGCTTTTGAGAGGAAGAGACCACGGGTTTAGATCTGACTTCCTCACCTGCACTCCATTATACTACGGAACATGTGTGTGAGATAGAGATGCAAGCTTGTTTCAGCAGTTTTGTTTTGTTTTGTTTTGTTTTTTGTTTTGTGTCAAGGTTTCACTATGCAGCACTGACTGGCTGGAACGCAGTGTGTAGACCAGGCTAGCTTTAAAGTCAAAGAGATCTGCCTGCTTCTGTCTTCTGAGTTCTGGGATTAAAGGCATGCCACCCCACCTGACATCCAGCTCTTATTTTTGTTGTGTCTAGCATCTCTCTGTGTTTATGATGCTGCATTTACTTCAGTAGATCAGATCACTCACCATATACACTGGTGAAATTGTTGTTAAAATCTAAAGTACCAAAGGAGAAGTGTTCTTTTTTAAAAAAAAATTTTTATTTTTTAATTTATTCTTGTATGTTTATGAATGTACTGTCTGCATGTAGGTTTGTACACCGTGTCGTGCAATACTGCAGAGGTCAGAAGAGGGCATTGGATTCCCCTGGAACTGTAGTTAAAGACGGTTCTCAGCCGCCATGTGGGGCTGGGGATTGAACCCAGGTCCTCTGCAAGAGCAGTCAGCACTCTTAACCGCTAGGCCATCTCTCCAGCCCCCAGGAAAAGTGTTCTTTCATGATATATAATACAGGAAAATTATTTTGAAGTAAAAATAAGAAGTATCTTTTTGAAATGTAGAATATAAATTTTGAAATAAAAATTTGAAGTAAAAATAAAATTTGAAGTAAAAATGTAGACTATAAATTTTGAAGTAAAAATAAGTATCTTTTTGAAATGTAGAATATAAATGCTAGCCTTCTGTTGTACTTGTGACACCAAAACCATTTTAAGTGATACAGTTTCATGGCTGAAGAACACTGACTGCTCTTACAGAGGACCTGGGTTCAATACCCAGCACCACATGGCAGCTAAGAACTGTCTTAGGCTGAATGTGGTGGCATACGCCTTTAATCCCAGCACTCCCTAGGCAGAGGCAGGCAGATCTCTGTGAGTTCAAGGCCAGCCTGGTCTACATAGGGAGCTCCAGGCCAGCTGGGACTAAAGCAGACCCTGTCTCAAACAAAACAAAACAAAACAAAACAAAAAAAACTGATACAGTTTCAGGCACTTGTAGGTACTTGCAAATCAATTAACCAATCATATTTTTAAAAAAATATTTTTTTACATTTATTTGTGTGTGTGTGTGTGTATATGTATGTGTGTTTGTGTTTGTGTGTGCATACATGTCTGTATGTGTGTATGTGCTTCTACAACCAGGGACTTCCTTCTCAGTGTTGTTAGGCCTAGTTCTCCCTCCAGATGTCCGTGGTGGCTTTCCTCTTTCTGGAGCCATCATTTCCTAGTCATTTACATGGCCAGGCATTTCACTCTCTATCACATGTTCCTGTTCCTGAGTCCTTCTAATGTAAACTTTGAGCCCCCCCCCCATGACTGATATTGCCATGCCTCCTCATTTACTTTATTCTCTTTCCACTTACTATATAGAAAGCTTTCATTTTCTTTTTTTTCCCCCTTGGTACCTTTCTCCATTCTTAGAACTTATACTTCCCAAGGTCATGGAATTCCTAGTTTAAATTCCTATGTAGCATAGCTGCTTAGATCCTGAATGAATGTGTGATTAAAGAATATACAAGTAACTGGTAGTGTCTACAAACGAGGAATGTCAACAGGTTTTGTGTCACTAACCCTGTTTATCAGCTGTGGGTACAGGATGAAAAGCATGGCAGTTTTACATTTTGGTGCAAAACTTACCAGACCCATACTAAGTGGTAGCTAATATTGCTGTTATGGGATATTAGGGCTAATGCTGTAATGTATAGATGGTAGTGGATAGATGAGAGGTTACATTTAATAATCATACATCTCTGGCACTATTATATCAGTTGGCCTGTTCTGTTTAATCAACTGAAGATGCTTGCTCCATCCATCCATCCACCCATCCATCCATCCATCTATCCATCATCTATCTATCTATCATCTATCTATCTATCTATCTATCTATCTATCTATCTATCTATCTATCATCTATCATCTATCTATCATCCATCTATCTATCATCTATCTATCTATCTATCTATCTATCTATCTATCTATCTATCTATCATCGGTTTTTTTTGAGACAGGGTTCCCTTGTAGCTCCAGCTGGCCTGCAGCTTACTTTGTAGACCAAGAAGCTGGCCTTGGACTTACAGAGATCTGCCTGCCTTTGCCTTGCAAATGCTGAGATTAAAGGTGTGTGCTACCGTGTCCAGCTCTTTTATCTTTTTAAATTTGAGAATAATTTAAAAACTTTCCCACTACTCATATTAAAACAGATTTAGAGAATTAATATTTATGTCAAACTTTAGATGGATAAATATTGTGTATTTTAACATAGGCTCATTTTCTAGTAATGTATACATTTCTCCATTTCCCCCTAGTAGTGATAGAGTTTTCCTCTGAATCTTTAGCATTGGAAACCTTCAGCAGATTTAGACTGTGTATTGGGCAAAAGACTTTCCCCCTGTTGATTTTATTCTCTTTACAGTGGAATATTTTTGCCTGGATTCTTTAAACTTAGGCCTTCTAATTAATAAATGTTTCTATTAAAAACTGCACTGTGGTTTCTGAGTTCAGATCTCTTAAATTATACTTGGTCATGTAAATAAGCTGCACTTTGCAACTTTGGGTTTTTAACCTTTGTGCTTTGCTATTAGCTTTGTGTTTTTTTAATTATTGGGAAATGGAGGACAGTAGGAAAGTTATGACTTAAATGGACTGTTGTTATTACTGTATTATTTTTTCAGGAATGAAAAATGTTATTAATTCTGTCCAAATCAAGCAGAAGCAAATATGTAATATCTTGTACTATTGTTTTGTTCACCACTTAATATTTTCACAGTTTGATTCTTTCAGTGTGATTATTTTCTACTATGCTGATTGATGGTATGGCAAGTTGTTTGTGGATTGTAAAGTAGCTATTGTCCGGAGTTCTTAATGCCTACTATATACAACAGAATGAACGGTGTTTTCAATATATACAATTTTATGTGAATAGTGAAGTAAAAAAAAAAAGTCATTTAAAACGTAGATATACCATTTCCTGACTATAGTCTAATGTTCCTTAATATTATGTAACAATCAACAAAGAGATCATATCTGACAGTGAATTGTTCATAATTCTAGGAATTTTTTGTTTTGGGGTTTTGTCATGAATATCTTCTGAGATGCTATAGTACTTTATGGTCTTCACATTGCCCATTTGTGCAAACATGTCCAGACGAATTCAGTGTTTAATGTTGAGTCTTATAACATGCCAATTTGATTTGTAGCCTTTCATATCATAGAATGCTAATTAAAATCATATTTTTGCATATGTCATGCCTTTCATGTACATATGCAAATAGATTCTGTTGCCTTTCAGCTATTAGTAATTAACTTTATGAAGGACAGCTGTAATACATAATTAACAAAAATGTTTGCAAGCCCTTTTACACTCAGAATTACAACAGTAATTTTTTTTTTGCTTATTAGGTGAGCCATTTTAGACTCATGCTTCTGAATGAAACATAAAGTGTTATAGATAATCACACAAAGCAGCTCAATTGATGTGTTGTTTGGAGGGCTGGCATACTGTGTGCTGCATGTGAATCCTGTCCATTCCATATATATATGTCAGCAAGCTCATCTTAGTATTTCAGGTGATATTTTTGCTTGTTTAGTTGTACTAAAGCACATTTGTCTATGTGTAGGTCCTGTAGATATGGTAAACATGTCATTTTTAAAAATCCATTTTTCAATTTTTTACCATTTTTTAAAGAAGCTTTATTTCATAATGGTGTTTATTTTCTTTTATTATCCTTTAAATATTTAATATAATGCCATTTTATGATTGAAGTGTGAGATTGACTAGGGGGCAGCACACATACTGATGGTGCTGTGCTATCATTCTTACCAACTGAGAGTAGAGACAGTGACTGAAGAATGGCATCCATTATTTGATCTGGACACTCTTAGTTTACCCAAACTAGAAGAGACCCTGTCAGTTTACCCAAACCTGAAAGGGAGCCTGCAATTTGGTGCAGTTATTTCTTTTGCTTTCCAAGTAGTATAGTACCTTCAATGCATATGTAAGCACTTTCTAGGAACTATCCCATTCTAATAAGCATTTCCGTGTTATGCTGGCGTACACATATATAAGAAATATCTTTAAATGCTTTCTGTCTGAATTTCCAGCTGAATTTTAACATGTAATTTTGTGACTTTCATTTATTTTTAGGGTTGCTTTTGTAATGAAGAAGCACTTAAACACCCATCTACTAGGGAAGCACGGAGTTGGCACCCCCAAAGAAAGGTAATTTCCATTTTATGCATATTTAATTTAATAAGTATAGTTAATTTTTCTGTTTTCAGCTTTGTTCAATGAAATGATTTCTAGAATTTGCATTATTAGCTCACCTTCCATTTAAAACACCCTTTTGGAATACTGTATTTTATTGTCTGCTTCCCAGAAAAATGGAATGGCTTATGCTAGTTTTAAAAAATACAGCTCTATGCCAGCTGTGGTGGTACACACCTTTAATCCCAGCACTGGGAAGGCAGATGCAGGTGGATCTCTGTGAGTTCAAGGCCAGCCTGGTATACACAGCGAGGTCTAAGCCAGCTGGGGCTACAGGGGGACACTGTCTCACAAAGAACAGCAACAACAAAAACATTAAATAAAAAATAAATCTTGTCTTGAAATCTCCTGAAGGGTACTTTGAATCAACCATGGAACTGTAGGATTATATTGATCTCTGTAAATGGTGTAGCATGTGTTAAAACAACTTTTTTTAAGTAAACATTGAAAAAAAGCCCTTAAATATTGGCATTTTTGTATTTTTATTTTGAAGTTTTAAAATAGCATTTCTTGTTACCATAGACTTAAACATTGCTGATATTAAAAAAAGAAATACAAGTTGTATGATCCCCCAAATAATACTACAGTTGCCATGTCATGAAAAATAACACTACAATTATTGTGTCATCAACTGCCAGGTTTTCTTTTTCTTGCTACTGTATCATAATTAGCTTCATCACCTAGATTTAATTATATTAGCTGAACTGAAATGCAGCATTGTCACCTACCAGGTGAGTGTGGCTACTTCTGAAAAGTTTCAAGCTTTTCAGATGTGCACCTCGCCCAGAACTTGTAGAAGAACCATGCTCTGTTTTCTTAATACGAGGGTAGATTTTCAGGATTTTTCCAAACTTCCAAGATCATATTCAGATTTCAGCAGACACATGTAAATGTCAGTCATGATGCCGCTTAAACCATTCTGAAGTCTTTAGCCTCTGAGCAATATCTGAAATGTGTAGTAGCCCTTTTTTTAAAAAAGTAAAATATTCTCATATTTTGTTTGTTCTGAACATTTTTTTTTTTTTTTTTTTTTTTTTTTTTTTTTTGTCTTTTTTGAGAGCAGGGTGTCTCCTTGTAGCCCCAGCTTTTCCTGAACTCACTCGGTGAGACCAGCTGGCCTTGAAACTCCCACAGAGATCCGCCTACCAAGTTGGGTGCAAAGAACATGTAGCTATTCTTTTTAACCCATGTGAGTTTTCTTATCATTTAATATATTGGTATAGAGACTACTGGGATGCTTCCCAACTGTTGGATATTGTAATAATGCACGGAGGCACGACTTTGGTTCGAAAGAGTCTACAGTTTCCTATACTTTCCTTTGTCGCGTCTTAACATTAATAATTCTGCCACAACCATGTCCTCCATGTGCCTACACGATGAGTGTCCTATACATACATTTTCTTCTAGCACCTGTCAACCGTTCTATACTGCTCTCCTCTCATATCCTCTCATCTATCCTCCTATCTATCCCTCTTAGTAGTTATAACTTTTATTTTCTTTTTTTTTTTTTTTGGTATTTTTGAGCAGTCAGGGGTCTCCCTTTAGTTGCACCCCGCTGGCCTCGCTCTCGCCGACGTAGACCCAGCTGGCCTTGCCTTGCAGAGATCCTGCCTGCCCTGCCTCCCAGGGCTAGGGTTAAGGCGTGCCACCAGGCCCAGCTGAAAGTTGTATACTTTTTTGAAGGCTACTTTGGGTCCCATTGTGAACGATATTTTCCCACTTGCTTAAGCACAATGAAAAAATCATATGATTTTTATTTTCATTTTGCTTTCACATGAGTCATCTCAATCTATAATCAGGATATTATTATTCAAATTTTATAGATCCAAGCAGGAGGAACTACCAAAATAGAACATAACTTTTAAGTGCCTAGTCCTATTCTTTCACATCTGGACCAGAATCTTATGTGGGTAATTCATCTTCAAGTATAAATGTGTTTTTGTCTTGCCAACACCTTCAACAAGTAGATACATCCTGGATATACACCATGAGTTTTGGAGTCATAGATTTACTGCTTGTTTTTTTCTGTTAACTTTTTCCTATCCTTTATAGGTCACTTTCCCTTCCATTTACTTTCTAGACTATGTTAGCTTTCCATTGCACAGACAAAAATACCCAAGGTAATCAGGTTTAAAGAANCATATATATATATATATACTTTTTTTTTTTTTTTTTGGTATTTTTGAGACAGGGTCTCCCTTTAGTCCCAGCTGGCCTAGAGCTCACTCAGTAGACCCAGCTGGCCTTGAACTTGCAGAGATCTGCCTGCCTCTGCCTCCCAGGTGCTAGGGTTAAAGGCGTGCACCACCAGGCCCAGCTGAAAGTTGTATACTTTTAAAGGATAATTTGGGTCTTGTGAAAGATATATTTCACACTTGCTTAAGCAAATGAAAAAAAGTCATTGATTTTTATTTTCATTTTGCTTTCACATGAGTCATCTCAATCTATAATCAGGATATTATTATTCAAATTTTATAGATCCAAGCAGGAGGAACTACCAAAATAGAACATAACTTTTAAGTGCCTAGTCCTATTCTTTCACATCTGGACCAGAATCTTATGTGGGTAATTCATCTTCAAGTATAAATGTGTTTTTGTCTTGCCAACACCTTCAACAAGTAGATACATCCTGGATATACACCATGAGTTTTGGAGTCATAGATTTACTGCTTGTTTTTTTCTGTTAACTTTTTCCTATCCTTTATAGGTCACTTTCCCTTCCATTTACTTTCTAGACTATGTTAGCTTTCCATTGCACAGACAAAAATACCCAAGGTAATCAGGTTTAAAGAAGAAAGTTTATTTTTTGGCTCTTGGTTTCTTTTAGACGTTGATTATATTTCCTTGGTGCCTGCAGCCTGTGACTCATGATGTGTTTGTACACATAACAGAAGAGGTCTGTTTAGATTCGGAATTGGCCAGGGCCCAATCTCATTTCTTTTTTTTTTTTTTTTAACTTTTTTTAAAATTTATTTTCTATGTGTATGAATGTACTATCTGCATGTAGGTTTGTGCACCTGTGTTGTGCAATGCCGCAGAGGTCAGAAGAGGGTCTCGGATACCCCTGGAACTGGAGTTCTCCTGGAATTGGAGTTCACAGACGGTTCTCAGTCACCATGTGTGTGCTGGGGATCGAACCCAGGTCCTCTGCAAGAGCAGTTGGCGCTCTTAACAGCTAGGCTATCTCTCCAACCCCCAATCTCATTTCTAAGAGACCAAATTTCCTCCCAGGGGCCTTGACTCTTAAGTCTCCTACCATGACTCAATAGTAGTGACCATGACTTTGAACACATGGCTCACTAGTTGACAGTCCAGATTCATACTAGGTCAGAAAGAATACATGGCTTTTTCCCATAAGAGATAATGATGTACTTTTGCATCCATTGCGACCAGAAGAGCAAAAGAGGGTGTTTGATTCTCTGGATTGTTACCTTCAAGTATTCCAAGTGGCAACATTCACCTAAATTGCACGTCTTTGAATTTGTCTTTCTGTTAAAATTTCTTTGTTTCAGATGTGTATGTGATGCCTTTTTTTATGACAGTATTGTGTAGAATTGTAGAATTCGTGGAGTTCAGCAGCAAATAGCACTTTCCAATATGCTTATAGCTGGAGGAGACCATGATTTACATACACAATCTAGCACAAAAATGCCAAAGGGCTCCTTCTTCCTTTTTGTGGTATTAAGAAGCTGGGAAACTGTAGTTTGAGTTTTCATTTTGGGAATAAGTTCTAAATTAAGTTAAACATTTTCACACCTATTTGAAACATTAATGTCTTGGCTATAATTTTGCAAGCTTGCTACATTTTAATTTTTCCAAGACAGTATAATCAGTTTATTTTTTATGTTTGGAATTTGATTCTCCTCTCTAATGCATTGTGTATTATAGCAAATAGTAATAGAGGTTAGCTAAATAGGCTGTGACAATTAAATTAATAATGCATTTTGTTTGTAAGTATTTATGCCTGTTGCTTTGACTGATATGTAAAAATGATAATTTATTAAAAATAAATTCACATACTTGCAGTATAAAGTTTGATGAAGCAATAAATTTTGTCAGCATGACTATCATTAGAGGAAGAAAGCTAATTTCAATTTTTTTGAGATCTTATGAACACTTGAAGTGATGATAGCCTTTGTAATAATCTCACTTTTTATCCCTAAATTTGCATTAACTTATATTAAGATATATATATGTGTGTGTGTGTGTGTGTGTGTGTGTAAAATTTTATACTTAAATATAACTACAACTGACTATAACCTTATCCAGCTCACATTTTCAAATAATAAACTCCAATTAATTTGCATGTTTATCCTAAAGTAAATGAGTAAGTCCCTGTTATACAAGTGAGCCAAAAATCTCTTCAGGACTCCTTGAATTCACTCAT
Organism: Rhizomys pruinosus; assembly: GCA_009823505.1. NCBI lineage: Eukaryota > Metazoa > Chordata > Mammalia > Rodentia > Spalacidae > Rhizomys > Rhizomys pruinosus. Next base: position 4,829,009 of record VZQC01013763.1, on the reverse strand, counting down.
AGTAATCTAGAAAATGAGCTTTTGCACAATTATCACAATTAGTGCAGAAATAGCTAGTGTGTCTCCTGTGTACACCAGGTGTGTGTGAAGTGGATAATGGATGGGCTCTATAGTTCAGTGGTGTATTAGTCACTTTTCTGTTGTTGTGATAATACCACCATGACCAAGGGAACTTATAAAAGGAAGAGTTTATTTAAGCTTACGATTGACGATTGCAGGGAATTAGAGTCCAGTGTGGCAGGGAGGCATGGTGGCCGGGGCTGGAGCAGAAAGCCTATGTTCATCCTCTAATGAGCATGGAAAGTGGAGAGAAAGACTAGGGACTGCAAGGCTTGTTGAACTCACTAAGCCTGCCCCCAGTGACATACTTCCTCCAGCATGGCCACACCTTCTAACATCTCCCAGAACAGTGCCATCAACTGGAGACAAAATGTCTGAATTCTTAAAGCTTATGGGGGACACTCTCATTCAAACCACCACAAGTGGTTAAAATCAGTTGCTTTTGAACAGCAGTATAGATAGGAGAAGAATGGTGTGCTTGGGATTTCTACCTGATTCTTGTGGGAGAGAGGGAAGGGAAGAAGAGAGAGATGGAGGGTGAAAGGGAGGGAGAGGAGAGGAGAGAGGAGGGGAGGAGAGGAGAGGGGAGGAGGGGGGGAGGGAGAGAGAGAGAGAGAGAGAGAGAGAGAGAATGAATATGAATATCAGGAAATATATGTACTAGTAGTATCTCCAGAAGGCTCATTTGCTCATGGAATTGCTTTAGTAATAAAGGATTTTAAATTAGGCAGTACATAATAAATTATAAGGGTAAAATAATTTTCTAACTGAAATGCACCTGCATTTTTAAAATGAATATCCAAATAACAGTCTTGGTGTATTTTCAGTGAAGCTGTGTTCATACAGATCTGTTCCAGACAGTGCTCTGAGGTAGTGCCTAACTTTCACCACACTGCCATTCTAATATCAGACAAAATAGACTTCAAGCTAAAACTAATCAGAAGAGATAAAGAAGGTCACTTTATTCTGATCAACATAACCATTGACCAAGTAGATAATACAGTTATGAACACATATGCACCAAACTCTGATGCACCCAATTTCATAAAAACCGTACTACTACAGGACTATAAGACACAGGTTAACCCCAACTCAGTAATAGTAAGGGACATCAATATCCCATTATCTCCAATAGACAGGTCAAGGGGACAAAGTATAAACAAAGAGATTTGAATTAAATTATTCCATACATCACATGGGCCTAATAGATATTTATTGAAAATTTTGCCCAAGCACCAAAGAATACACTCTCTATTCAGCTCCCCATGGAATTGACCCCACACCAGGAAATTAAAAAATGTCAAAAAACACAGAAAAATTGAAGTAATTCCATTCTGTCAGACCACAAATTCAACAAAGCTTAAAATCAACACCAAAAGAGGATCTGGTAACTACCACGGGAACTCATGGAGATTAAATAATACACTCCTGAATGTTGAATAGATCAAAGAATAAATTAATAAAGCAATAAAAACATTCCTGGAACTAATGAAAAGGATAATACAACACAACAAAACCTCTGGGACACTTTAAAATCAGACCTAAGAGGGAGGTTTATAGCTCTAAGTGCCTACATAAAAAAATCAGAAAGAGCACAAATATATTGCAACTCACGACTCTAGAAAGTCAAGAACAAATGAAATCTAAACCCAAATCAAAATCAGAGGTGCAAAGGAAACTTTACAACAGATATCAGAGTAATCCAGAACATTATAAGGAATTACTTTAACAACCTATACTCTACTGTTAAATTAGAAAATTTAAAGAAATGGATGGATTTCTGGATTCAAAAAAAACCCACCTCAGTTAAATTCTAGAAATTATCAGCACTTTCAGGAAAGTGGCAGAGTATAAAATCAGTGTACAAAAGTCACTAGCCTATTTATATACCAGTAACAGTCAGAGAAAGATCATGGAAATACTCCCATTCACAGTAGCCTCAAAAAAAATTCTGTAAAAGCATTTATCCAAAGACATTAAAGATCTCTATAATGAAAAATTTTAATCTTCGAACAAAGAGTTTGAGGAAGACATTAGAAGATAGACATCCTGTGCTTATGTATTAAAAGATAGACACCCTGGGGCAGGCGTGGTGGTGCACTCTTTTAATCCCAGTACTTGGGAGGCAGAGGCAGGCGGATCTTTGTGGTTCAAGGCCAGCTTGGTCTACAGAGCGAGCTCCAGGCCAGCTGGGACTAAAGGGAGACCCTGTCTCAAAAATACCAAAAAGAAAAAAAAAAAAAAAAAAAAAAAAAAAAAAGATAGACATCCTGTGCTTCTGTATTGGTAGAATTAAAATTGTGAAAATGCTGATCCCACCAAAAGTCTTTTACAGATTCAGTGCACTCCTAATCAAAATGCCCATAATATTTTTCATAGATATTGAGGAACAAATTCCTAAAATTCAGAAAAGTCCTGAAGTAGCCAAAACTGCCCGGAGCAAAAAAGAGCAATGCTAGAGGGATTACCATACCAGATTTCAAACTATATTACAGACCTTTATTATAAAAGTAGGATGATATTAGCACAAAACAAACTTGTAGATGAATGGAACAAAATAGTAGACACAAACATGAGTTCTCACAATTACAGCCACCTGATATTTGACAAAAGTGCTGAGAATACTTTTGTCAACAGTGGAGGAAAGACAGCATCTTCAGCAAATGGTGCTGGGAAAACTGGATATCTAGATACAGAAGAATGAAATTGTTCCCATATCTATCACTCAGTATAAAAGTAAACTATAGGTCTTGGAGATATGGCTTAGTGGCAAAGAGTATTTGCTACTCTTGCAGGGGACCTGGGTTTAATTCTCAGCACCCAAATGGCAGCTAACAATAATCCTTAGCTCCAGTTCAGTGGGATCCAGCACTTTCTTCTGACTTCCATCCATTGCACAGCATTTTATATACATAGCCAGTAGACTCATGCATTTTTATATACATTTTTTTTGCATTTTTATATACATAGCCAGTAGACTCATACACATAAAAAATAAAAATAGTGAATAAGATGTTTTTAAGGAATTACACTAAATTGATCTAAGACCTCAGTATGGAATCTCAAATGTTGAAGCTGATAGAAGAAACATAGGCAGTACCCTATAAGATACAGGTACAGGAAAGGACTTTGTGAATCAGGCCTTGTTTTCTCAAGAATTAAGCTCAACAATTGGCATTAAACTAAAAAGCTTCTATACATCAAACAAAACAACCAATCAATTCAACAGGAAGCCCACAGAGTGAGAAATAATCTTTGATAGTTATACATCTGATAGACTATTATTTTCCAGAAGAACTCAAAAGCAAAGAATCATAAAATCATATGACCCACTTAAAAATGTACCATAGACCTGAACAGATTTCTTCAGGAAGAAGTAAAAATGGCTGAGAAAATACCTTAAAAGGTTAAAACTGCTGATGATTTCATCTTACCTCATTCAGAATGGCTAAGATCAAGAGAATGTCTGATATCTAATACTAGTGAGGATATGTTAGAAGAAGGGGTCCTCGTTCACTTCTGGTGGCATTGCAAATTGGTGCAGCTATTATGGGAATCAGGATGGAGAACTTTTTAAAAACTAAAAATAGCTCGTTCCCTAGGCTTAGAAAAGGGGCACAGGTGGATGAGAAGTAAGACAGTCCCCTCTCTCTGGAGCTGTTGACTTGGACTCTGGTCAATTCTGGCTGTTTCCTTTCATGGGCTGACAGTTTTTCCAGGAGTAACCTTTCGATCCTACTGATGAAGCACAAGCAATTAGATATATAGGTATTTAAGCAGCACTAATAGTTATGGTAGGTTACTTTGGCATAGACACATATGTTTGGATGATATGTTAATCTATGAGTTACATTTTTCCCCCCTGTTAAATATGACAGGGTCTTACTGTGGCTTATAACATCTCCTAACCTGTAGAGGATGTAAGCTTGTGGCATCAGCCATGGGTTATTCCTCCAAGGAGAGAGCCAATAGCCAATTAGATTTGGGATATACAGGCACATGGCTGCCTCTGCTGCACAGTATTTCCAGGCAGGTGAGGTGTAGCTGGTGCTGACGGTGGAGTCTTGCTTGACTCAGGGAGACCCATATTTGCTTTATTGGTTTAGTGGCCTTTGGTAACACTCTCTGGCATTCCAGAGGCCATCTGTACACTTGCATGTGTGGTCTCAATACATCCCTCCCATGTTAACGTCAGGTCTTCGGCAGCAGGGTCTTATTGCCTCTCCTCCTGTAGGTATCCCAACTTAGAGGCAAGGAGCCCTTACCTTTTGTGGGGCCTTGGATCCCCTGGCCAACATCCACCTGGTAGAACAATCCATTGCTGATGTCAGAGCTCCTGTATTAATATATTTTGCCTGAGTGCATAGCCCTAGGACTTTAGTATTATATTTGGTTCTGAACAGAGAGTAATCCCTTCCACAGTTCCCATGTCTAGTAGTCAATTAAAGAAAGCAGTTTTACCGGTTTTATAAGAGATTACCTCTACAATAGTTGTCTCCAATTTACAGTCGTCATATTTTCTCCTAGTGTTCTATGGGGGGTAGGCAAGAAAGTCTCTCATATCCTAGAAGGTATAAGTTTCATTAGGACTCATTATAAATAGTTGTTACATGTAGGATTCACAGAAGGGTTCGATGTTTATGGCAATCTAAGGCTTTTCTTCCTTTCAATGTTCAGACGGGTCAACCTTTCAATTGCCACTTTTTGGTACATCCTACTCAATGCAAAGCTGTATCTTTTCTTTCTCAGCTGTTAAGTTGGTGACATTTTGTCCTGTCTGCAGAAGAGGGGGCGTGGTAGAATGTAAAGGCTCCGATTGGGGTGAATGGTGAAACTACAGCGATGTAGTCTGGACACTCATTTGATCAACTTGATTGAACAAACAACCTGTCACCCCCCACTGGATGGTGGGGCTGTGGGGGGTTGGGCACAACAGCCTGCAGATTGGTTTTGCACGAAGGATGCCTGTACTCATGGATTAACACTTATAGCTAAAAAGTGAAAAAAAAAAAAAAAACAGAGAAAGATGCAAGACAGTTACGGCAGAATACATGATCTGGGATGGGGTGGGGTCGGGGGGGAAGGGAAAGGGAAATATGCCTGATCTGAATTGGAAGATGATGTACGAAATGCACAAAGCATCAATAAAAATTAATTAAAAAAAAAACAAAACTAAAAATAGATCTATCATATGACTCATGTATACTACTCCTTGGCATTTATGCAAAGAATTCAGTATCCTACTTTGCTCAGCCATGTTGTTCCTGCACTTTTCACAATAGCTATGAAATGGAAACAACCTAAATGTCTCTCAGCTATGAATGCATAATAAAATGTTGTATATTTACTCTTGGAAATCTATTCTGTGCTAAAGAAGAACCATGAAATCTACAAACAAATGGCTAGTACTAGAAACTGCTATCCTTTGTGATATTACCCAGACTCTGAAAGACATGGGATGCATGTTCTCTCTCATTTGTATATGCTAGCTCCAAATCCTTAGATGTGAGTATATATAATGTAACCTTAGGAGTCAGGAAAATGGCAGGTAACCAAGGAGTGAAAGTAGAAGAAGGAGCTTGAGAGAGGGGGATAATAGGAGCCATGCATTTTCAAGTGAGAAATGGTGAAAATGGGGGACACTTTAACTGAAGAGAGTGTAGGGAGAGGTAGACATGGATGGAGAGAGGAGAGATAAATGGACTCAAATAGTACGAAAAACTAAATTGAAATTAGTATTTAATAATCCCACTGATAAATAGGCATATAATATTAATGTGAATCCATGTGTATAGCTGATGCCATATATCAGAACTCACAGTGACTTTGAGTTGTTGGTCAAGGTAGTCCAAGAGACAGCCAAAATAATACAGGCTGTTGCAACAGTCCTTGATTGTCCTCCAGATCTTGAAGGTAAGACCCTATTGCTGAAGACTTGATATATTTTCAGACACAGAACTTGGAGCAATTGATCTGGAATTGACCTGGAAGCCTCCTCTCTTATGACTAGCTATCATAGTCTTAGAGGATGCTGTGCAAGTTACCAAGGGAGAAAACTCATCAATGATCCTAGCCAGATGTAAGGTCTATGAACCACAAAAAATGATCAGGCCAGAGAAAAGTCTCTGTAGGACCCCCCCCCCCCTTTTGTTGTTTTTGAGAAATTGTCTCCCTGTAGCCCCAGCTGGCCTGGAACTTGCTCTGTAGACCAGGCTGGCCTGGGACTCATAGAGATCCACCTGCCTCTGCCTCCTGAGTGCTGGGATTAAAGGCATGCGCCACCACGCCCAGCTAGTAGTAGCCCTATTTGCCTTTAGGGGTAACCAGCAGCTGTCTAATTAGACTTAAAGCCCACTTAATGGGATGGAAACCAGGTGTGGTACTATAAACATGTATACATGGCTGGAGAAGTCATAGATCCTAGAGAAAAATCTACTTTTGTCACTTCCGTAGATCAACATAGTTTCTTACTATATTCTAAATACATTTTTATGTTTACACACAAATATTCCTTTTATCACTTATCAAAGAAGTTTCTTTTTACAACAGATGGAGACATTACAAAGTTCTACAACTGATCAAATTCAGAGAATATGTTTTTCAGTCATGTTGAGCCCTAAGTCACACATCTATAATGTCTGAGGGAACAGCACTCAGATGGGGTGACGGGAGATAAGGACCAGTGGGACAGGACATCTGCTGCTGCTTGATGCGTTCTTGCTGTATCCATGAAATCTCCACAGTATGGTAGTCGTGCATTAAAACCAGTTGACATGCCAGGGTGGATGAGGGAAGTGCCTAGCTCATGATGAAGAGATAGAGGCAGTCAGTGCATGCTGAGTGAGGGGGAGCAGTTTTCTGTAGAGTTTTTTGAATCCCAAATGACAGCCCTAGACACAGGTACACATGTGTACCACTGAAGGAATCCATGCATTATATATATAATATATGTGTGTGTGTATATTTATAAATGTATATATGAATATAAAACCAGTAATAATCAAGAAGAAGACCTGAAATTGAGAGGGAATGGGAGGGATTGGTAGGGGACTGGGAGGGATGGAATAAAGCAAAGACAATATTCTTATATGAAATTGTTAAAAATAAAAAGTAGTTAACATATTATTAATTCAAAAATTGCCAGTGTACATGCATTTATTACCTTTACCACAAACTAAAGAGCTTGTTTTTTTGTTTTGTTTTTTGTTTTTTGTTTTTCTTTTTGAGACAAGGTCTCCATGTAGCCCCCAGCTGGCCTGGAACTCACTCGGTAGACCAGGCTGGCCTTGAACTCACAAAGATCTGCCTGCCTCTGCCTCCCAAGTGCTATAAAGAGCTTGTTTTAAAGGACAATTGGTGAGCCAAAACAACAACAACAACAACAACAAAAAAGAAAAAAAAATAAAAAGATTGAAAGAAGTGCCAATCTATTGACATTAAAAAATAAATGTTTCTAAAGCAGTTTGACAACATGCCCATTTAGAAAACAATGATAGTATGTTCTCCTCTAAGGCCTCTGATGCTTCAGCCATGGATTTGACCAGGTTTTCAGTACTAGACATGTTTTTTTGGTTGGGGGGAGCAGGCCTCTGATATTGATTACTCCTATTCATGCCGCTATTGCATGTATTGCCTGGCAGGTTACTATTGTAGCGTTCAGGGTCCACTGCTCAGTAAAACCATTGATAACTTTTTCAGCTCCCTGCATAGCCCCTTCAGCACTGTGAAACCTAGAGGTAGATAGGAAATTTCTAAGTTACTTCAAACTTGATTTTTCTTTGTTCCTTAACTATCTTTAGAAATAAATGGTCTTACCATCTAGTTTAAGTGGGCACCCAGGAGGAATGGCAATAGCCTGTATTGTTTTGGGAGCCTTGGTGGCCTTACGGACCAACTACTTTGAGAATTATTGCTAAATTCTATGCATGGATTTTGCTTGTGACTAGTGTACTGTTGAGAGTGGATTATTTTCTACCCTGATTTGTCCTTTATGTTTCCTAGGTGAGAGTGGACATAAGTGTCTGTGGCCTGCTGTATCTAGACTGCTTGTCTGTGCCAGTTTGTCTCCAGGCAATGGAAGTGCTCCTCCTTCCTGCTAGCCTTTCACTGGGTTCCTCAGCTCTAACCTAGGCAGTGGCAGCTGTGCTCAAGACCTATCTAGAATACCTAGACCTAAGTGTTAGAAATCTAATGTGATGTCCTGAATACGTACATATTCCATTCTGTTTCTTCTTTTTCTTTGCTACTTTTTATTCTTTTTCCTTTTGGGCATAAAACAGGGGGGGCTTTACATGCCAGGTTAGTGCTTTCCCATTGAACTAGATCTCTGTGCTTTCATTTTAATTAAATAATTAATTAGCTTATTTATTCATTTATTTTTAGTGAGGCACTCTCCTCCCTCAGTCTCTGGAGTGCTGGAATTAGGCATGTATGCTACCATGCTAGGCTTTGCCTTGTTCATGTCTTAATGTGTTTTCAGGTTTTTCCTTATATTCCTACTACTGGAGAGTTTGTTTCATCATATTATTGTTTTCTTCTTCCTGCAAAATTGATTATTTTGGTTTTATATTATAGTGACTAAGAAAGTTTTAAGAAATAGCATCATGAAACTCAGTTTTATTTTTAATATACTGTTGTTCATGAAAATGTTCTATCTTGCCTGAAAGACTGAGGGAAGTGATTTCTCTTTGGTTTTTATTCCAGGAAAAATTGTGCCTTTCTGTAATGACTTTTCCTTTTAGTCTTGGGTACTAGTGAATCATGTATATAATTAAGTTTTTCAGTTTTTGTTTACTGCTGGGAAGCTCAGGTCAAAATCATGACCTATCTATAGCAAGCAGGAAGGGCTTAAGGGAATGCAATTTATTTACTATGTTATATCCAATTTCATCTTTTTTTTTCTTTATCCTCACAATGAAGTCCCATTTTATGTGAGTGATATATTTGAATAGTCTCACATAAATCAAAACCATATAATAATTCAAGTAGTATTACAATTGGAATTTTTAAAAAGTTAGTACTTTTCTGTAAGTGCTGGTATCTTTAGCTCTGTGGTTTTGGTACTATCTGTTGAGTCTTTTACAGCCCTTATTATTAGATATTTTACAAAATCCTTTCCTGCTGTCCTTGTTGGCCCACACCTTTAATCCTAGTGATTTGAAGGCAAGGGCAGGTTGAATTGCTGTGACATATAGGCTGGCCTGAGATGGTTTACATACCAAGTTCCAGAGCAGCTGGTGCTACAAGGTGCTACATTTTTCTGCCTCAAAAAATAAATAAATAAAATAAATAAATAAATAAATAACCAAAATCCTTTCCTTACTATGTGAAAACGTTTTGTGCACTACTTCATTCATTTTCTTTCTCAGATTTTTCTCTTTATTTTAGAGAAATAAGGCTTGTGTGTCGTGCTGTTTATATGTGCTCTGCATCAAGAAAAGGTATTTTCTCCATTTTCAAGGGCATCTATCTGTTCTTGGTCTGTCAAAAATGCTGCTTCTTGGGGCTGGAGAGATGGCCTAGTGGTTAAGAGCACTGGCTGCTCTTGCAGAGGACCTGGGTTCCATCCCAGCACCTGCATGGCGGCTAACTCCAGTTCCAGGGGAATCAGTCACCCGCTTCTGACTTGCACGGCATTGCACGACACGGGTGCACAAACCTACATGCAGATAGTACATTCATACACATAAAAAATAAATAAATTTTTTTTTAAAAAGTGCTGCTTCTTGTAATTTATCTTGGTCACAATCCAGCAGTATTGAGTTGTCTTTGAGAACACCAGAGCCTTTCTCAGAGAGCCAGGTTGCCGCCAATGAAATTGACTAAGCACACAGGGTGAGTTTTCAATTTATTACAGATATATTAAGTGGGAGAGTGTAGAAGGAGGGTGAGAAGGGGGGAATAGAGAGGGAGAAACTGGGATGAGGTCTGAGGAGGAGACTGAGCTGGTCAGTCTTTTCAGTCCATTTGAACCAAAGAGGTTTCAATGTGTCTCTTTGAGTTTTAGTCATGTAGTAGCTCTAACCTCTGTGCAAAAGTGCTCCACTTCTGAGAGAACAAAGGAATAGGAATCAGAACTCTTAATCTACATTTCTGTCTTCTTAGAACTTTTTCTTTATTTTATTGAAGTTTTGTGTATTTCATACATCATTTAGACACCCCCCCCGACCCCCCCAGTTCATGCATTCTGCCATATATATCTCTCAGTCTTTATAAATTTTTTCTCTGCTGAGTTTTATTGTTTTGGGCAGGATTTAACTGTATCAATGAGTTCTCTTTTTTTAATGCTTTTATCGACGTTTTATGTATTTTAGACATCATTTTCAATTCAGTTTAGGCATATTCCCCTTTTCCTTCCCCCACCCCACTTCAGATCATGCATTCTGGCATAACTGTCCTGTATCTTTCGCTCGGTCTTTTTTTTTTATGCTTAGGAATTCGCATTTTCCTCCATCAATTTTATATTACTCTAAAATATGGATACATACTCTCCACCCATATACAGTAGTTACAGAGTCTGAAAATGAGTGGTGGGTGGATTCTAGAGCTCTTTGAGAGATTTACATTATAACATAGTTGCTTTCAGATAAACAGAAATATAACAATAATGTTGTTCAGCTTGCCTTTCATCTGGGGATTTGGTGCTAGCATCCACAGATGAGGGAAACTATTAGCCCTTTGTGTTTCTGGAACTGTTACTTCACTTAGCATAATGACTTCAAGCTCCATCCATTTACCTGCAAAGTTCATGATGTCCCCTGTTCCCCCCGAGACAGGGTCTCCCTGTAGCCCCAACTGTCCTGGAATTTACTCTGTAGACCAGGCTGGCCTTGAACTCACAAAGATCCACTGCCTCTGCCTCCCAAGTGCTAGGATTAAAGGCGGGAGCCCCACACCCAGCTGACAATGTCGTCTTTCTTTACTCCATTGTGTAGATGTACCACATTTTTGTCATTCACTTATCTGTTGAGGGGCATTTGGGTTGGTTCTAGCTCTTTGCTATTGTGAAGAGAGCTGCAGTAACTCTTAATCTGCATTTCTGTCTTAGAACTGCTGCTTTGGGGACCTGCCCTACCTGAGCAGTTTCTATCTCCTCACCAATTATCAATTATATTGATAATATAATGTATTTGCTACTATAAAAGGAATCTTCAACCAGGTTAGGTGGCAAAAGCATTTAATCCCAGCACTTTGAAGGCAGAAGCAGGTGGGTCTCTGTGAGTTCAAAGCCAGCCTGGTCTACATAGTGAGTTCCAGGACAGCTGGGGCTACAGGGAGACCCTGTCTCAATTAAAAAAAAAAAAAAAAAGAAACCTTCGTGGCACTGGCATTGGATTTTGTTGGTTTTATATAATCACAGATAAAGATACTTTCGTACTTTTTCTAATTCTCATTTTTTTAACTTTCTGTTTCATATTTTCATGTGTATTCTACCTGCACATTCAAATATCTTAAATATTTTGTCATTCTTGTTATTTTGAAAATATTTGTTATTTTATAGTCATGTAAGATGTGAAAATCTTTGGGACAGGGATAACTTACTCCTGCTTTTAGGAGGTTTTAGGAATGGAATAGGGGACCTCACTTAACATTGATCCCTTTATTCTCCGGGGAACATTGACTATAGTCAACACAGTGCTTCTAAACTTGGGTAATATAATGTGGGGTCAGCCCCTGAGGAAAAGATCGTTGGCATGTGGCTTGACAGAACCTTGGCAATGTCTCTGAACCCCTTTCTGTGCTGCTCCTTCAGGATCATTCAGTTTCTTATTCCTCACTCATGTTGCAGATTCCATTTGCAAATAAGCATTTCCGCTGCCACTGTGTTGTCAGGCAAAAATCTTTGTCTTTTCCTTTTACTTGTTTTACTTTTCTTCTGTCTATTTTCTAAGATCTCCATGCAGCATCCTATTTCTACTGTTTGTTATTCCAAATCAAGTGTAAGGATCATGTCCCCTTAAGAGGCTCCTGCCTTTCTGGAGGCCCTTTCCTGTTAATTCTGTCATTAGGTGATTTTCTTTTTCACCACAGAATGGGGTGAATGCTTATGTGCATATGCATGTTTATGTAAATGTTTATTTATGTTAGTTCTTAGGTTAGAAATTCTTTTATCTCACCAATTCCATCTCATCAAAAGTAAACTCAAGGTGTTTACATTGTAGTTCTTTTATTATTATTATTATTATTATTTATTTCTGTATGTGTATGAATGTACTGTCTGCATGCAACTCTGTGCACCCATGTCGTGCAATGCCGCGGAGGTCAGAAGAGGGTTTCGGATTCCCCTGGAGCTTGAGCTCTCCTGGAATTGGAGTTTCAGATGGTTCTAGGCTGCCATGTGGGTGCTGGGGATCGAACCCAGGTCCTCTGTAAGAGCGGGCGCTCTTAACTGCTAGGCCATCTCTCCAGCCCCTACATTGTAGTTCTAATTAAGTTATTCTATGGCCATTCATTGATACATGAAGTTAGACAGGTACAGTTTAGTATTCTAATACTCTATCATGATATCTGATCTATTTTATTTATCCCTTTGTTGATAGATAGCAATAGTATGGAATTGGATTAGAGTGTGAGCTATATACCTTTATTTGTTTGAATGTTACAGTTGTTCTTGCATGTCAAAATACATTGTTTGAGTCAACAAAATTAATTTAAAAAGACATTTTTTTCTTGGTAATATGTAATCTAGTAACGTTCTCAGTATTGGGGTATAAGAATATCTGCTATGAGTGCAGGAACTCAGGTGGGGTGGGGTGCATGGAAAGGGAAGTGACTCTAACTTCAATTGAGAAATAATGTATGATGTATGGAAAAAAGTTTAATAACAATAAAAAATAAATTAAACAAAGAATATCTGCTATTTTTTAACCTTTTTTTTTTTTTCCTGCTCTTTTTGAGACAGGGTCTCCCTGTAGCTCCGGCTGTCCTGGAACTTGCTATGTAGGCCAGGCTGGGATTAAAGGCATATGCCACCATGTCCAGCTTACTATTTTTTAGCTGTTGCTAGGTGTGGTGGCACGTGCCTGTAATTCCAGCACTTGGGAGGCAGAGGCAGGAGGATTTCTGTGAGTTCCAGGCCAGCTTGGTCTACATGGTGAGTTCCAGGCCAGCAGGGGCTACAGGGAGACCCTGTCTCAAAAAGACCACCCCCCCAAAAAAAGAATGTAGTTGTTTCTCTCCAGCATCTCACATTTTGGGGCCATTCTCTTCTTTTATGTCCCTTAATTTCCTCTTAGAACACTGGTATATACATCTGGACTCTGACTAAAATATGCCTTAAGCTCTTATCTTTAATTCTCAGTCAGTGCCAGAATTAAAGAGAACAAAAGCCTGTATGTTCACTGCAGCCTTCAATTATGCCTAATTATCAACTTTGGTACAGTTTCATTATACAGTACTGACTTTCTGTGAGAGGTTCTTTATATTCATAGTGACTTGGTAGTTGATTATAAAAGTCCACAGTGAGATTTTTCCCAAAGAGTTTTCAGGAAAGACCTTTTGGAAGTAATTTTTGTAAAGTTGTAAAGCAATTTGATCATCCATTTTAACAAGTGAGTAGTGATATATTTTTATTTCATTATGCTGTAGTACTATGATGGAAAAAATAAAATGCTTACATAGCTATTTCTGTGATGGGTTCCCCCCACCCCCAAACCTCCCTTGAATTCCAATTCTTATTCCTAGGGAAATTTGCATGATCCTTTGTGAGTTTAGGACAAAGAGATTCTAGAATCACACTGGAATGTTCCTTTCTATTTACATAGTAAAGTAGTTGGCATTCTAAGTGGTTATCTAAAGTTCTGCAATGCATCTGTCTTTCATTTCACCTGATCCTTTACTTACTCCCTTTCTAGAGAATCATACCATCATCTCTTTGTTACTATGATTTTAACACTTTCTCAGGGTGCTTTATACAAAATCAGTATTTGGTAGATTAAAAAGTCAAATATTATTTCCTATGAGTTAACATAATTTTACTTAGAAGTATTTCTAGGATATTATGTGAATATAAATATGTAGTTTCAGGGAAATGTCTTTTTATTACCATGGTTTTTAATTTAATTGTGTTCTTCCCTTTTAAGAATAAATAGCATCAGGGCTGGAGAGATGGCTCAGCAACTGCTCTTATAGAGGACTTGGGTTCAATTCCCAGCACCCACATGGCAGCTAAGAACCATCTCTAAGCTGGGTGTGGTGGTGCATGCCTTTAATCCTAGCACTCAGGAGGAAGAGGCAGGTGGATCTCTCTGAGTTCAAGGCCAGCTTGGTCTACAGAGTGAGTTCTAGGCTATTTGGGGCTATAGGGAGCCTGTCTCAAAAAAAGAAAAAAAGAAAAAGAAAGAAAAGGGAGGAAGGGAGGGAGGGAGAGAGAGAGAGAGAGAGGGAGAGAAAGAAGAAAGAAGGAATAATAGCATCTTGGACACTGCATCTGGGGCCTAGCTCAGTGTAGAGGGGTCAAGGTGAAACAAGAAGAAACCTGGACAGTCTGTTCTTAATATTTTCAGTCACTGTCATACTCAGAGCCACCTTTTATTTTCTTCTAGTCTAGGGTCAGTGTGCATGGTATTATTTTCAAGATTTAAGATTTTGTAAAGCTTCCCTAAATTCAAGTTCCAAGTAATCACTTCTCACTTCTTAGGATTCTTGGTGTATTCTGCTTGTTTCTGTGTGTTTGTTTGTTTAACAATGTATACTGGCTCCCAACTAGGTAATTCATTTTATTTTTATTTTTATTTTTTTTGGTCTTTTTCGAGACAGGGTCTCCCTGTAGCCCTGGCTAGCCTGGGACTCTCTCTGTGAACCAGGCTGGCCTTGAACTCACAAAGATCCGCCTGCCTCTGCCTCCTAAGTGCTAGGATTAAAGGCATGCGCCACCACGCCCGGCGCTAGGTAATTCATTTTAAAGGTGAGCACTACCATACCCAACCTATGGTGCTTCTTAATTAGTTAGCATCATCCATTGTTCTCCAGGAGAGTGTGGCCTTGGTCTTCAGCCTGGAGTAACATTAATGTAAATATATAGTTACAAAATTAAAAATTACAAGTCTCATGTATGTATGTATGCATGATATTTTGTAATTTTTAAATAGTGTAGTTGAAGAAGTTTTCATTTGCTATGGTCTGAATAATTTTATTTGCCCCCCCTTTCATGCAGATGTGGCAGAACAGAGATTACAGGAAATAGCTTCAGTGGTATATGCGTATTAAAATTTCAATTTAAAGAACTCCAAATTTTTATTTGTTTCTTGGTTATTTTTATAAAATTAATTTTTATTAACATTGTTCAAAGTAAGAGATTTTATTTTGGAATTTCCATATATTAATATAATTTAATCATATTTATTCCCATTCTTTATTATCTTCCTTTCCCCTCTCCCAGTCCCCTTTCATAAGTTCTCCTTACATTCCTAACATTTTTATTGGCTATATTGTTTTCCCTTAGGTTCTTTGTTGGAGACAGAAGTGTGCATTTGTCTTTGAGGGCTAGCTCAATTTTCTTTGATCTCTAGTTCTATCCATTTTCCTGCAAATGACCTTATTTCCTTCTTCTTCATGGCTGACTCAAACTCCAGTGTATATGTGTACTACATTTTCTTCTTCTGTTCATATGATATTGTTAAGGAAAAATTATGAGACCAAAGCCAAAGTTAGGCTAGGAGAGAGAGTTTATTTCATGCTAGTCAGCTAATCCAGCTAGCAGAACTACTCATGGATTATTCCATACAGGAGTCAGCCTCCAACAGGATTTAGGGGGGCTTTTTATATCCATGTGACAAATGGGGGTGGTAATCATGTAAGTGGTTTACAGATAACGTGCAATCACAAAGGCTACAGGAATATGACATCCTGGAGAAACTAGCTTTAGTCCTGGGTAAAGATTACTAGAAAGACTTCTTTCTATCTTGGGTACCCTTAGGCAATAGAGCCAAAGATATCAGTCTGCCTTTTCTCTTTTTTAAATTTTATTATTTTATTAAATATTTTCTATTTTTTGGTCCTTTTGAGACAGGGTCTCCCAGTAGTTCAAGCTGTTCTGGAACTCACTATGTAGACCAGGCTGGCCTTGAACTCACAGAGATTAACCTGCTTCTGCCTCCCAAGTGCTGGGACTAAAGGCATGCGCCACCACAGCAGACTTTCTCTCTCTCTTTTTTTAAATCTTATCTTCAGTCTTAGAACTCTTCCTGCTCCAGAGTTCTTAATTACCATAACATTGTAAGGTCTTTTTGCAACCTAGGATGCATTTTCCTATTTCCTTTATAATATACTGACTTAGAGTGGTTTGTTTATAGACCTAGGACTTGTATTCTTAGTGTAGTGATTATACTAACTTACCCCGATATTTGGTTTTTTTTTTTTTTTTTGGTCTT
>VZQC01013763.1:4805701-4811454 GCA_009823505.1 Rhizomys pruinosus | reverse complement strand
TTTTTGTTCTCTCAGTTCATTAATAATTTTCAGTATTTCTTTTTTTTTTTTTTTTAGTCATTTCGAGACAGTCTCCCTGTAGCCCCAGCTGTCCTGGAACTCTCTCTGTAGACCAGGCTGGCCTTGAACTCACAAAGATCCGCCTGCCTCTGCCTCCCAAGTGCTAGGATTAATGGCATGTGCCACCCATGCCCAGCTCTCTTTTGTTTTTTTAATCATCTTTTTGAGACAAGGTCTCTCTTTAGTCCCAGCTCGCCTGGAACTTTGTATGTAGCTCAGGCTGGCCTTGTACTCACAGAGATACACCTGCCTCTCCCTCCCAAGCATTAGTATTAAAGCCATGGGCCACCATGCCCAACAGAATATCTTATTTCACACTTATGATTATGTAATTTGACTATACAATATATTTTTGGCCTTTGGTTGTTGCATACTTATTTCTATATAACAGAATTGTAGAATTGAATTCTTCCTTTAAAATGTTAACCTTTACCTTTTCCTATTTATTAAGTATTTACTTGTGTGTATGTACATGTGAATATGTGTGTTTGTGTGGGTATATTCGTATATAGATAAGTAGGTATACATGTATGTGTCTGGAGGCCAGAGGTCAGTCTTCTGTGTCATTATTGAGGTACCATTCATCTTGTTTTTTCAGATAGGATCTCTCATTGGCCAGGAGCTTACCAGGTAAGCTAGGTTGGCTGGCCACTGAGCCTCTAGGTCACACCTGTCTTTGTTTATTTTAGTCTCTCCAGCGGTCAGACTATGAACATAAATCTTCATTCCAGGTATTTTTTACATGGGTCCTGAGAGTTAAACTCAAGTCTTCTTGTAAAACTGGGAAAACATATCACTGACTTTGTGTGATCCCTAACTCATTGCCTTTTTTTTTTTTTCATAGTTTATTGCTGCTATTGGAATATGATTTTTGGGGTGGAGGGGTCTTTTTTTGTGACAGGGTCTTCCTGTTGACCCAGCTGTTCTGGAACTCACTCTGTAGACCAGGCTGGCTTTGAACTCACAAAGATCCGCCTGCCTCTGCCTCCTGAGTGCTAGAATTAAAGGTGTCTGCCACCACGCCCAGCTGGAATATGATTTTTAAGATAAAGAAAAATTTTAATTAGAAAAGGTAACCTGGTGCTTATTATGAAATAAATATAAACATGGGGCTAGAGAGAAGTCTCAGCAGTTCTACTTACTGTTCTTCAGTGGGCCTCCTTAGGTTCTTTTTTATTTTATTTTATTTATTTATTTTTTTTAAGAATTACACAGTTGTTTTTATTTTTATTTTTATTTATTTATTTATTTCTGTATGTGTATGAATGTACTGTCTGCATGCAAGTTTGTGCACCCGTGTTGTGCAATGCCACCGAGGTCAGAAGAGGGTGTCGGATTCCCCTGGAACTGGAGTTCTCCTGGAATTGGAGTTTCAGACGGCTCTCGGCCGCCATGTGGGTGCTGGGGATCAAACCCGGGCCCTCTGTAAGAGCGGTCAGCGCTCTTAACCGCTAGGCCATCTCTCCAGCCCCCCTCCTTATGTTCTTATACTCACATGGTGGCTACAGTTCCAGCTGATTCATCACCCTCTTCTGGCTGAAGTGGGCACTGCTCACACACATGCAGGGAAAACACTCAGACACATAAAATAAAAAAGAAATCTTTTAAAAAACCTATATAAGGAACTGGAGAGATGGCCTAGTGGTTAAGAGCGCCGACTGCTCTTGCAGAGGACCTGGGTTCGATCACCAGCACCCACATGGCAACTGAGAACCATCTTTGACTCCAGTTCCAGGGGAATTCAATGCCCTCTTCTGACCTCCAAGGCATTGCACGACACGTGTGCACAAACCTACATGCAGACAGTACATTCATACACATACAAAAATAAATAAAATTTAAAAACCTATATAAACATGCTGTTTTGTTTGATTTTGTGTGCTTTGTATGCATGTACATGTGTTTTATGTATGCACATGCATGTAGTGTTCAGAGATCCACCTCATCTTCAGTCATTTCCATATTATTTTTTGAGTCTTTTACTGAACAAAATAAAGCAAAAAACCCAAACCTTACCTGAAACATATCTACGTAGGCATGTAAGATCTGAGTGGCTGGAATTTTAGCTAGATGTAGCTCCCCATTTCAAGATAGTTTGGGAGTAGCTTCTTCATGTCTTACAGAAGCTGTGAGGATTTTCTTCAGATCAAAGAAGTTGCCTTTGTACATTGAGATCTGTCATTTGTATTGAGCTGTTGGCACCTGCAGATTGAATTAATCAGATTACAGATTACTGAGTGACAGCACACATTATATTTTAAATATCTGCAAGAAATTCATGTTTTAATTGGAGATGTGCAGAGACCACTGTATCTAGCTCATCTCTTCCCTGGAAGGCAAACTTGCATGCAGACCTCAGTGTAGTTTTATTTATTGTGCTCTGATTGTCAGATGTATGTAATAACTGTAAATAAGCAACTAAAGGCAAAACAGTTTAATCAAAAGAATTCTACTGGGTGTTAATGATAAAACCAAAGAGTTAAAATAATTTAAGAATGCACTTACTCATAGTTAGATAAAGGCTGAGATGAAATGTGAAATGCGTTGGTGGAGATATGGTTCTGTGATTAGAGTTCTTGACTGCTCTTGCAGTAGACCCAGATTCTATTCCCAGCACCCATATGGGGGCTAAAAACCCTCTGTAGCTCCTGTTCCAGGGGATCCAGTGCCTTCTTCCGACCTCTACGGGCATAGCACTATATTGATGCACTTATACATAGGCAGAGAGTACACTCATACACATAATAAAATTAAAAATAAAAATAAGCTGGATGTGGTGGCGCCTCCCTTTAATCCTAGCACTTGGGAGGCAGAAGCCGGTGGATCTTGAGTTCAAGGCCAGCCTGGTGTACAGAGTGAGTTCCAGGACAGATGGGGCTACGGGGAAACCCTGTCTCGAAAAGACCAAAAAAACAAAAAACAAAACAAAACAAAAAACCCACTAAATTAAATTAAAAAAAAAAAAAAAAAGAAATGTGAAATACAGTGTTGTAGTGTCCAGGTTAGGTGACAAGTTCACAGGTAATTATTATATACTGACTGAACAAATAAAATGAGTTTGGGCCATACATAAAGCATAACTAGTAATGTAATTTTGTATCTTGATATAAGACCTTTTTTTTTTTTTTAGTGTAAGATGTACTTTATTTATTTACTATTGTTATTTGGTTTTTTTGAGACATAGTCTTCCTATAGTCCCAGCTGGCTTGGAACTTATTACAATAGACCAGGTTGGCCAAGATTTCAGAGCCATCTACCTGCCTCTGCCTCCCAAGTGCTGAGATTAAAGAGATGTGCCAACATGCCTGGCATATGTCTGGCTATTTTTAAACTATGTGCATGCATTTGTATGTTGGCATGTGGCCGCGTTTGTGAAGGACGATGGCAGAGTTTGTGGAAGTAGGACAGTGAGGTGGGGATTCCCCACACCTGTGAAAAAATCAAGAAACAGCATTGTTTCTTCCCATGATCTCCACAAACAGAGCCACCAACTGGACCAAGTGTTCAAACACATAAGCCCTAAGGTAGCCTCAAGTCATAGGCCAGGTGACATTCTTCCCCAACCTGATGCAGCACAGCAGGATGGGGCCTGGATGGGGCCCAGTGAACATCCCCTGAGATGGGGCCCATGTGGGTTGAGAGGTTCGGACTCTGACCTCTCTGTGAAGTGGCTGGCACAGTTCAGCAGGATGCCGATACAGTGCACTGTGAGGACCCCAATGGCCAGCAGGCTGACAGACCCCAACAACAAGCCAGCATTTTTCACAGCCAAGGGAAGCCCCAGGAACCCTGTGCCAAGGTTGCTTTTCAACAAGTGGATCAAGATTTTCAGTAAACTTTTTCCTGAAATAAAGTCTTTGTTTTCCATCCTTTGGTGTGTCTGGTGTGGATTCTTGGACCCTAACAAAGGGAAGGAAAAGGAGAGGAGACAGGGGAGGGAAGAGGAGGGAAGGAAGGAAAAGATATAAAAGACCTTTTTTCAACTTTCAAGTGGTTTGCCCCATTTGCTTGTGTAACCAAAGACAATTTTTATTTAGTCCCCCTAATAGTATGAAAAGTTCCCTATTCAGTGCCAAAAAAAAATTGGGAGGGGGGGGCGGTGTGTGGTCTTTTTGAGGCAGGGTTTCCCTGTAGCCCCAACAGGCCTAGAACTTGCTATGTAGACCAGCCTGGCCTTGAACTCATAGAGATCTGCCTGCCTCTGTCTTCCAAGTGATGGGATTAAAGGGATATTTTGTTTATTATTTTTATTTTATATGTATGTATTTGTGTATTGCCAGCATGTAAATCAACAGTGTCATGTAGTGGCCCTGGTGGTCAGAAGAAGGCATTGGATTCCCCTGGACCTGGAGTTATGAACGGTTATTATCTGCTAGGTCAGTGCTGGGAATTGAACCCTGGTCCTCTGGCAGGGCTGCCAGTGTTCTTAAACGCTGAGCTATCTCTTCGGCCTGGAATAAATGTTTTATAATGTAAAGATGACTGTCTTTAGGCTAGCAATAAATGGTAAACATCTGACTTTTTATAAAAGATGTCATGTTTTAGAAAATTATTATTGCTTCCTATACCCAGTGATTTGAAATCCTCTTGAGCATCACTGTTCCAATGGCTACATTACCTGTTCAGCTCGTTTTATGATGAGAAATGCGTGATTTGAGCATATCAGGAAGGTTTTCTTTCTGTATGTTTTTTATGATGCTGACAGTGGAGGGGCCAACCTTTGTCCATGTTTTCTTCAGAATGGAAAAGTTCTTAGAGAAGAATTAGAACCAACTCCTCTTTATTGTAAAGAAGAGAAAGACTTCCCAGACTAGTTGGGACCAGGATACAGGTGCCTCATGATGATTCCGGTTCACTTGTTAGGAGAAGGTAGCCTAGCTTAGCCTTGCCTACTAGAAAAGCCTACATAGCTGTCTTCTAAAAAATTCCGATAGCTGACAGGTGTGAACTTTATCAGACATAACTTGCTTCTGGGTTGCCCTTTGTGTTCATGGATTTGTATGTGCACTGGTGTGTACTTCCTTAGTTGTCTTCTCAGTTTCTTCCTCTTTTCTGCTTGTTTTAATGTAGAGTCTCCATAAGAAAGGTAGGACAGCACAAAATTCTGTGAGCTTGCCTGCTTCCTGCTGTCTGGGCAGTGGGTCAATGGCTTCTTATGCATGTTTCTGATCAACTCCATCATTTGCCATTTGGTTTTTGCTACCCACAATAATGGCATCCTGGGGTAGACCTCAGTTCAGGGTTTGTTCTTTACTAGCTTTATCAGTGATTTGGGGCTGTATTTGTAGAATCATCACACCTCTAAAAGGGTCACCTGATGTTTTTGAAATACGTTACTAAATACATTACTGCCTTTCATGAGTGAAGACTTTTTCTGTAGGGAGTTTTTTTATATTTATTTATTTATTTATTTATTTATTTATTTATTTATTTATTTTTATTGATGCTTTGTGTATTTCATACATCATTTTCCAATTCAGTTCAGGCATATTTCCCTTTCCCTTCCCCCCACCCCACCCCACCCCATCCCAGATCATGCATTCTGCCATAACTGTCCTGCATCTTTCTCTCAGTTTTTTTTCATTTTTTAGCAATAAGTGATAATTTATGAGTACAAGCATCCTTCATGTAAAACCAATTTGCAAGCAGTTGTGCCCAAACCCACACAGCCCATGGGTCCCACCATCCAGCAG
>VZQC01013763.1:4770701-4800701 GCA_009823505.1 Rhizomys pruinosus | reverse complement strand
TCAAATTTTAATACTGAAACTCACATGGAACTACCCAAGGTGGGTGTGACATTGATTTGTATTACATAAGATCTGTTGTGCTGAAAATGATGTAACATAAGAGAGAATGAAAAAAAAAAAAAAAACACCACTTAGGTAGTGATACCAAAATAGCATATATAATGTTTGTGTTTCTTCTGAATTGCAAACAATAGAGTCAGTAATGATTTTCTCACTTTTATGATGCTTAAATTAATATCTTGTGTTTATCATTTAAATAAAGATTGTGTGCACATATGTATCCGTTTGTGTGCTACAAATTGCAGTGAGGAAGCTTTTTAATCATGGCATGTATATTAAGAAAAGTTTCTTGTATATTTGCAACTTAGGTTCGATTTCAACACTCTTTTCTGTTCAGGAAAAAATGATTACTTTGAGGTCTTTGCCAGTTTCCTATCCAAAATTTACAAGGATAACATTTTGGTTTAACTTCAGTTTGACTTAAAAAAATAAAACTATCTATCTTGATGATTTTTTTTTATGCACAACTTCTGGGTTTTAATGACTTGAATAAAAGTAAGTATTCTTTCATGAAACTGAGTACAAACAGATTATTCTGAAGCAGATCCATGTAATCTTTCTCAGTCTTCAAATTCCTTGATCAAAAATATTCACATGAACATAGCCCGAGCACAAAGCACATTTTATCAAAAGACAGAATGACTTACATTTTGCAACAGAGCTCAGAAATTATCTGATTTATGTAATTCTTGATTTTCATGCTCATCTCATATTTCTATTGTAATTTGTTATTCTTGTGCTAATTTAGTATACTCCTCTGAAGAGCATGCTTAGATTATATTCTATTGTTTTTGCATTCAGCTCTGATTTTCATTCTCATATTATTTTAATTCTTAGGGTTTTCCAATAAACAAAACTTTAGTTATTATTTCGCTTCCCTATCTTTCTAAATTGTTTAGACCATTAGTTTTTTAGGTTTTTCTTTTTTCTTTTTCATGCTTGCTTAATGGAAATGAACTTCTAACCTCTTGCAATTCATGTTTTCCCTATTATTTCAATTCGATTAAGGACTATGAACAATTCCAAAAGAATAATGGGGGGGGGTGCATGAAAGCAGTGTTTATAAGTTCCTATTGGAACAGCTCTAAATCAGTCCATCCTATACATTGAAGCTATTGCTCTGCAGCTCAACCTGATACCTCAGTTCTGTGCAGTGCAGTATATTAGGAAATATTTAATCATTTGGCTTTATCTTGTTTCCTTTTGTTTTTTAAACAGTTTAGAAAATTAGTCATCCATATATTTAGTGATAGTCTTTAATAATCTAGAGTATCTTGAAATAATAATTAGTATTATAAAGTTTTTGGTCTTCAGTTATTAGAGTTATTTTCACTATCTTTGAGTATTATAAATGAAAAATAGCTGAGAATTCTAAACTACTAAATTTTTCATGTTATTTCTTAACCAACATATCTGATATTAGTTTGTAAATTAACAAATATGAGTTATTTTGTAAATCTTATTTGCTCTTTCTACTTTACTATGAAATTAATATTATTTCATTGTATCATATATATATATTTTTGAGGCAGGGTCTCCCTTTTAGTACCAGCTGTCCTGGAGCTCGCTCTATAGACCAGGCCGGCCTTGAACTCACAGAGATCCACCCACCTCTACCTCCCGAGTGCTGGGATTAAAGGCGCGTGCCACCACGCCAGGCTTTACTGTTTATATTTTAAATAATTTAGAGACCCATACAAATATGGGTCATGAAAATGGCAATGAGGTATTTTCAGTGAAACTTTGCATGAAATAGAATCTTAAACTATTTGCTGGTGCTTGGAATAAGTTTTATATTTTCTCTGTATAT
Source organism: Rhizomys pruinosus (assembly GCA_009823505.1). Lineage (NCBI taxonomy): Eukaryota > Metazoa > Chordata > Mammalia > Rodentia > Spalacidae > Rhizomys > Rhizomys pruinosus. The sequence goes on along the minus strand of VZQC01013763.1, from coordinate 4,798,831 downwards.
TCAACTATATCCTGAAAATGAAGGTTAGTTACCTGCTTTTTGGTTCAGACCTACGTAGCCTGTAATTAAAAATGCTATTTATTATTGGAGAAGGTCTCCGAACAGACAGTACATATGCACGCTGCTTCCTTGGCTCAATTGCATTCACTGCCCATGATAAAAGTTCAGCATATGTTAGTACTGGCATGTGTGCCTCACCTAGAAGAGCTGCTCTAGCAGGAATGGGTACCTATATGGCCTCTTTGGTTCCTTCTTAGTTTATGCCACTCATTGTGGAAATGACGGAATGAGGATGTCACTCTGTATGGGCAATAAACATTACAGGGATCTTCACAGTACACAGTCCTTTCAAAATGGATATTATCAGATGGCTGTGGTAAAAAGAAATTGATTTCCCTTAAAATAATGTGTGCCTGTTTCATTTTTCTTCTCATTTTTGTCAGAATTAGTATAAAATAAAACCTTTTATTTGCTTGTTAAAAATACAATCAACATTTTTAACTACAAAGAACCACAATTTGTATCCATCAAGGAAAGCTATTCTTTCTAGTTTTGTATAATATCCTTCAGTGGGAACCTCTTTCAGTTCTCATGTACATGAATAAATGCATATTATGTTTGTGTGTGTGTGTTCATGCACATGCACATCATACATACACATATGGTGTTTGGTAGCTTGTTTTGCTTTATGCTCATGGCTGTTGTCCTGTGTCTGTTTACAAGTACAGATTTATGTAAGTGAAGGTCCTAATCTATCACTTATTATATCATGATATCCTGGTTTACTGGTTAATGAGCAGTAATACATTCTGTAACCTTCCACCACGTAAACAGTGCTGTACATTAATCTTTTCTAAGTCATTTCCACGGTGTCAGTTCCACAACTGGCATTGCTGTGTTGAAGGCTTATGCATGTTGTCACATTTGATAGGTGGCAATGCAGGATACTTTTTTCTTGTATGTAGAGGGAGAGAGGGGATGCCATTAATTTTATTGGAAAATGAATCTACATTTTTATGGCAGAGTTTAATAGCATAAAATTCAAAAGATGTTTCTAACTTTCTTTTCTTCAGGTTGGTTCTAAAGTTCTTCTGTGAATCAGTGCCCCCCCCCTTTTTTGGTTAACAATGCTTTGATGGGAAATTTTGTGAATTCTGGTGATTGAAATGTCAGTAGTCATTATCTACTGGAGGAAAAATTCTGCTTTAAATGTGCACTACTTTTTGTGTTTACTAATATCATTTATCCATGTGCTTAATCAACTCTCAGTGCTTCAGGAAGACCTTAATAAGTTTTAATAAACTGTGAAGTACAGATCAACAATAAATATGATCACCAGTGTTTTGTCATCAAGCTAGCAATTAGTCAACCAATGGGAGGCAAGAATTTCTTTTTTTTTTATTATTTATTTATTTATTTATTTATTTATTTATTTATTTATTTGTGTGAATGTACACTGTTTGCATGTAGATTTGTGCACCCGTGTCGTGCAATGCCGCGGAGGTCAGAAGAGGGTGTCAGATTCCCCTGGAACTGGAGTTCTCCTGGAATTGGAGTTACAGATGGTTTTCAGCCGCCATGTGGGTGCTGGGGATTGAACCCGGGTCCTCTGTAAGAGCGGTCGGTGCTCTTAACCGCTAGGCCATCTCTCCAGCCCCAAGAATTTCTTTCTTGACTTTGCTAATGCATAGGAATTGTAAGTTATCTCAGACTGTACACAATTGAACTGACACGTATTTGGATTGTTTTTTTTTTTTTTTTTTTTTTTATTGATGCTTTGTGCATTTCATACATTCATCTTTCCAATTAGTTCAGGCATATTTCCCTTTCTCTTCCCCCCTACCCCCACCCCATCCCAGATCATGCATTTTGCCATAACTGTCCTGCATCTTTCTCTCAGTTTTTTTTTTTTTCATTTTTTAGCTATAAGTGAACTGACACGTATTTGGATTGTTATAAAAATACCAACCTCCTTTTCTTTTTCATTTTTTGATATAGGGTCTCAAGTCCCAGCTGGCCTAGAACTCACTATGTAGACCAGGCTGCCCTTGAACTCACAGAGGTCCGCCTGCCTCTTCCTCCCAAGTGCTGGGATTAAAGGCATGCACCACCACACCTAGCCAACCTCCTTTTCAAAAGTAGTTGGAGACTATTCCTGACACCTAGGTGATCGCTAGGGAAGGCTAGACCCAGTCTTTGATTCTTAGCCACTTAGTCACCTGACAGAGTCAAATGAAGCTGTGTGGAAATGCCTCCTCCAACACTGAGCTCCTGGGGACCCTGTCCCCACTGGAGTTATGATAAGCAGCACTGCGTTTATCAAGGGTTGTACTTGCTATAGGAATGTCCCTCTTGTGTTGCCCTTTTCATGCCACTATTGCATCATGTATGCACTGCTGGGAGCCTTATCTAAGTATTGAGATCCTGGGCACCTTCTACTCCAAGAAAGAGAAGACTTGCTGATCTCAGAGGATCAAGAGTGTCTGGGATTCTTCTTTGCAAATATATGAAATGTTTAGTTAACTTTGTGTTGAGGATGCATAGTGTCTTGTGTCTGATGATACAGTTCCACAATCCATAATCCTAGTACTCATGACAGAGGCAGGAGGATCATCTGAAGTTTAAGTCCAGCTTTGAATACATAGAGATTACCAGGCCTTTGCCTACACTATATGGTGAAACTATGTTTTAAAAGAAAATTTGAGCCGGGTGCACGCCTTTAATCCCTGCACTTGGGAGGCAGAGGCAGGTAGATCTCTGTGGGTTCAAGGCCCAGGACAGCTGAGGCTACAGGGAGACCCTGTCTCAAAAAAGAGGGTCTCCCTGTAGCCTCAGCTGTCTCAAAAAAGAAAAAAAAATTGTAGTGTTTACTTTTTTTTGATAGTATGAACTTTTGAAAAATATTTTTCTTATTAACATTAGTTGTATTGAAGCTGATTTTCTGAATTGTTTTCTGTGGTTTCTTTCTTACCTCATTAAATTCTATTAGAACAATTTTAGAGGCATGCTTGAAAGACTGCATCAGTTTTACCAAGACATGTATAAGGTTATTCTGATTTGACATGAAAAAGAATGTTCAGTATTTCTACCTTTTTTCATATTTATATCTTAAGACCCAGGGAAGCTGTGTTGTGTTACCTTGGGTCTATGTGTCTGCTGTGAATGACAGAGATAATGTGGTTTTTATCAATATTAATTCTTACTGGGGCACAGTTTCAGAAAGGTCAGGAATGACGGAGCGAAAAATTTTCACGAGAATGCTTTATAACGTGCCTTGAAAACATGAAGCAATTTAACAAACTTGATTGTCCTTGGCTGCAGAGTAAAGGTTGCATATCGAAAGCTCTGGATGGTGCCAAGAATACAGAATAACAGGAATGTGTCTGGTGCCTTCACAATCCACAGTTTTTGTGAACACTTTTAGTAACTGTTGTAACCTGTAATGAGAAGATTGGTTCAGAACTTATTCCACGTTGGACATACTTCATTATCTAAAGGAAAATATCCTTTATGTAGAAAATTTCTTCACCTTTTTGAATTATTTGTAACTTATCACATATTTGTATGTTCATCTAGTGATTTTCTGGGTACTTAAAATTTGGGGTATTGGCACTAGAGAGATGACTTAGCATTAAAAGCACTGACTGCTCTTACAGAGGACCCAGGTTCAATTCTCAGCACCCACATGGCAGCTAACAACTGTCAGTAACTCCAGTTCCAGGGGATCTTACACTTTCCTTTGACCTTTGCATGTATTGCTTGACAAGGGTGCACTACACACATGCAGCCAATATTCTCATACACATAAAAAATTGGGGTACTTAGTTTTATAAAATTTTTATTATTGAGGGTATAGAAAATAAATGATGATAATAAATAGAAAAACAAAGAACAGTGTTGTTGGCTTGGCTCAAAGATAGAATATGTGCTTTGCATACATTGAGTCTCTTAATGCAATCCCTACCATACAAACAAACTGAATCAGATTAAAACAAACAAAAAGGCACCACTTTGTAGTTCAGGGTTGGCCATTTTGTTTTTAGTGCTGACTGTCCAATCAGTTTCAGTGTGTATACCATGTGACAAATGTATAGCTTTACTAGGAAAGAACATATTAATTACCTTAATTAACACGTGACTTAGAAGTTTCAGATTAATCAGCATGTGACTCTTGGTTATTTGTATTCTTATGGGAATTTTTCTCTACCAGATGCAAATAACAGGCTAAAAATATTGCTTGGTGTGTACATAGAGAGAATATTCATCGTAGTTGTACTGTACATATAGGAAAACAGAAAGTAATTAAAATGTTGATTAGTATAGTAAATCTCTGAAATGTCCTATTATTTGTATTTCAAATGTGCTCACATTTCTGAGAAGTTAGCTTTTGCACAACAACCTACTATGATTATCTGATACCCTCCGGAAGGTTAGCTGAGTTGTTTCCTATATTACTTAGGAAAAAATTTCTTTTCACAATTGAAAATGTCAGCATCAATTTAAAGTAACACTAAGCATGTGCTTGCTTTCTGAATATTATCCTCCTCCACCTCCCTCCAACCACCCTGCTGAGGATCTGGCTGTGACAGTTTGATTAGATCATCAATCCTCACTGTTAACAGCACTTTTCCTGAACACCTGGGCTGCTGGGTCACATCTGAATTCAGCTACCGTTGTTTCAGTGACCTGACATGCATTCACCATAGCAATTTACATTATGTACACAAATTAAAAGTTACCTTAGAACAACAGTTTACTTTTAAAAATGACCTCTTTCCTATGTTAAAGTTCTGTTATTTTATAGGAAATGTATTTCTGTATGATGAAAGACCTTTCTAGAACAAGCCATGATAAGAATATATATTACTGTTTATATGTGTGTGTATATATATATATATATATATATGTATATAGTTTAGTAGCAGATTATAATACAGTACACTCAAATCTAGCATTACTGGGTTTTTTTAAATTTTATTTATTTATTTTTTAATTTTTTATTTATTTTTGTATGTGTATGAATGTACTGTCTGCATGTAGGTTTGTGCACGCATGTCGTGCAATGCCGTGGAGGTCTGCAGAGGGTTTTGGATTCCCTTGGAACTGGAGTTCTCCTGGAATTGGAGTTACAGACGGTTCTTAGCCGCCATGTGGATGCTGGGGATTGAACCCCGGTCCTCTGCAAGAGCGGTCAGTGCTCTTAACCACTAGGCCATCTCTCCAGCCCTCACATTACTGAGTTTTTGATGCCATAATAATGTTTTGCTTTCTGTATGACTTCTTGTTTTTGTGATGGGAGGAGAAATTTTTTTTTAAAGTTTAAATTTTACAATTCTTTGGAATAGAGACCTGCCTTGTTTTGCCCTAGTTGTGCTTCCTGCTCATGTCATAGATCTGCTAGGGGAGGTAGAGGTAGTCCATTGAAGAGAGTCTCTGTCTAGATACCACAGGGAGGAAGAAACTTTTGTTACTTGTGTGTGCTACATAAGCTAGAATTTGATTTTGAGGTTTTAGTTGTTCTAACCTTTCTATTTTCAATCCTTTTTTGTTTGCTAAAACACCATTGGTTATATGCATTACAGACTATCTGCTTCCCCCACACATTTTTTTTTCTATTGAGATAGACTTTTAAAAAATCACCCAATTCTTATCTTGAATTTTAATAATTTTTTTTTTTTATGTGTATGAGTGTACTGTCTGCATGTAGGTTGGTGCACCCATGTCGTGCAATGCCGAGGAGGTCAGAAGAGGGCGTTGGATTCCCCTGGAACTGCAGTTAAAGATGGTTCTTAGTAGCCATCTGGGTGCTGGTAATCGAACCTGGGTCCTCTGCAAGAGCAGTCAGTGCTCTTAACTGATGAGCTATCTCTCCAGCCCCTTATCTTGAATTTTAAATGCTTGATGTATTTGTACTAGAACATGGGAACATAAATTTAATTATACTTGGTAAATTCCCAGCTACTATGTGTATACATAGGATTTTTGCACCTTCCCTAAAAAGTATATCAGGTTTTATAAGCTGTAGCTATAGGCACATGTATCCCAGCAAGTGGGCTTCTCTTTCTTTGGACCATTTATGTTTTCATTAGCATGGCTGACCTACTGTGGGAAGATCCAGTTTGGGTTAGGGCTAGCTTTTCAGTCAGTATCTACCAGGGGCATAGGTGGGGGTCATGTGACTCCCTGGACCCTGCCCCATGAGACAGAAGCTCATGAATGACCCCATGATGCTGGGCGGAGCAGTTGAAAGTGATGTGTACTGGGGGCGTGATGCAGGGGTCTGGGATTGTCTGCTGGATATGACATCATTCTGGCTATATAAGGGATGTACTGCCTACAATAAAGTGGATTATTCATTACCATCAGGACATGATCCCCAGATTCATTACTTTACACATGTGTAGGCCAAAGCAGGCCTGAATCTTAAGTGTTGTGGTCTAGCGGGGGCTGGATGGGGTTCCATCAGAATACTAGTCTGGTGTGCTAGAGTTTGGCTGGACAGAGATTAATCAGGTTACCAGCCATGGAGAGTGAATGTAGTGTAGACTAAAGATTGGCCATCAGCCTGATATTCCTATCTGGGGAGTTGTTACCCCCCCCCCCCCAGGTAGGTGGAATAGTCACAGCCAGAAGGGGATATAGCGTTCAGATTGGGCTACAAAAGTAGCCATCTGGCACCTGCCCCCAGGTGCCAGCTTACCCAGGAAGGAAGCTGCTGGCAGCATTCTCCCCTAGCAGGACTGAGTTACATCTCTCTTAGAAGGAGTGTGTTACTACAATATACTTAACCCAAGTCTTTATCATATCCTAGGAAGTTTGTGGCAGTTGTTAACTCCTAAGCTTTTGACAATGTCACAGTGTGGCATGTTGAACAAAATCCAGCTGAATAATAACTAATTAACCTAGCTTTAATTCAGTATGTTCTACATGTCTGAATGTCTCTCCTTTAGTCTGCACCTCTGTATGGTTTCAGAGTATAATCTGGAGCTAGGATTAGATGTCCCGAGTTCCAGCTGCTGTTCCTACATAGCCTTATTTCTTTGGACATTTCTTTTTGACTGAGACTCTGTTTCATTATCTGTAAAGTTGATGTTACAAAATATAGGCTGTTGGGAGAATCACATAATGCAGTAAATGAAAGGGAATTAAAATAACATGCCATAATAGATTATCAAAACCTGTACCTGGATTTTAATCCTGACACTGTTGCTTTAATAACTTACATATCTGGACAAAGTATGTAAACCCTGATGCTCAGTTTATCTACTAAATATATAGGGAATCACACTTTCCCTAGAAAATCCTCATAAGGAGTAAATTAAGTGTATACATGGCATAGATGAGTGTTGTATATCCAGAATGTGTTCTACATCCAGGCTACCTAAACCTCATATAGCAGTAATGTAGTCACACTTGTCAGATATTCCTTTGGTTTTAGGAATGGCATGGTGAGCATGAGAAGAAAATACCGGAGATACTTTTCTTGTAAAGAACAAAAGGTTTATTTCAGCTTACAGCTGTAGAAATTCCAGTCCAAGATCAAGTGGATCTATTGATTCCGACTTCTGTGTGTATGCTAGATGGCCATGGTGGTGAGCATAAGGTGAAGAACTTTGCTAATTAGCTTGGAAATGAGCAATAAAGAGGATTGACCAGGCAGAGTTCCATTGTTCTCTTCACTATCATGACCTAAGCACCTACCATTAGACTGCCTCCTGAAGTTGCCACTCTGGAGACTCAACCTCCACCCTACAGATCTTTGGTGGAGACCTATCTAAAGTAACAGTGAATTCAACAATCACTCATTATCATGGTCCCTCCACTGTCATGGAGAATCAGAATTTAAGTTAAAAAGCATACCTGTAATTTTAGAAAACAATGGATGTTGTGGAGTTAAGAGATATTGCATTGGGGGACAGGAAGTGGCAGGTGGGCAAAAGAGGGTAGTTGTAGGGCCATTTTTGGGGTGTCCCATTTATTCCCAGGATGATCCATGTGGAAAACACGTGCAGGAAAGCACACCACACAGACGCATGTTAAGGTCAAAATACAGAGAAAGCTTTATTCCAAAATGTCTGGTTTATTTAGACAGCATGACTCAACTCCCTGGGCCAAATCCTAAACCTTTTTGTCATTACATCCCACCCATAGGTGTGACCAGGGAGGTCCTATTGGTTTAGAATGCTACCCATCTTAACTAAATTTTCCCACAGGTAGTGATTTCTAAATAGACTTATGGAGGCAACTCTGTAAGGAAAAAAATATATTTGAGGTAATTGTGCACTGACATGTAATTGTAAGAAGTAATCTAGAGAGATCCCATGTATATCCTGAGGCATTTTGAGTAAAAACTCCAACAATGAGAAAGAATAAATCAAAGAGTTCTAAGCAGAGGGAATAGAAAGTGCAGAGATTGTGAAATAGGATCCAAATGTGGTAGCATTTATTTAGTAGAGTCATCTCAGTGGTGGCAGACAAAAACACAGAGGCCAGTGTTTTCAACAGACATATGCAACAGTCAGATCACAAGGTGTCCTGAGAGTCTTAGTGATATGCTTGTATTCTGTTTACAAGGCTCTTCATAGTCAGATGTTGATAGGATGAGTGGGCCTCAAGGACCACACTAATTGTACAATAGAGCATTCCACACATTCCAAAAATTCTTTAATACCCCACCTGTGCAGGTTCACATTTAAACATTTTCATTGTAAATATAAATAGTTGTACCGAGTGTAAGTTCTAGAATAGTGTAAAAATTATATTGTGAAATAATTCTCATAGCACTAAAAATTTATTTAGTGGAATATAAATATTATGGTGAATTCACACACCCTATTATCTATTGAAAATACATGCATTAGACTGGAGAGATGTTCAGTGGTTGAGTACATGTTGCTCTTACAGAGGTCATGAATTTGGTTCCACATAAAGTAGTGCCTGAGTAGAGGGTGCCTCCAGGATACCCTGCTAGAAATGAGTAGCTTAGGGAAATGTTTCCCCAGGTTTAGTTCCACAGGTACTCAGAGCCCACTATAGCCATGGTTGAAGAGTCGAGATATATCTTGAGCTGATAGCAGAACTTGATGTCATCCATGCGATCCTAGCTTTACAAGTATCCAAAATGTAAGACTCAGGATCATGGATACTCATGCTAAAATTTCAAAGGAAAGTCTGTGAAGCTTGAGATAGTGTGCATCAGGGGTCAGATTCCCTATTTAGAGCTGTGAGGGTGATGTGTGAAGCTTTAAAGGTGAAACCTCTGTTAGTGGAAACACCAGGATGTTGCAGATGCTTGGGAGTGTAGAATGTCTGCAGGGTAAAATGTAAGCACCAGTTGGAGCTGGCACAAGACAGAAGCTCTGTGTACTGCAAATGGTAGGAACGCAGGGGTAGAGCTACCCATTGGAGCTCATACCATGATTCTGAACATGGGGATTCAGATGTAATATTTGTCTTCCTGCATTTCTATCTTGTTTTGATCCAGTCTGCCCCTACCACTGTGTTTCACTCATTTGGAATGTGGATGTTTACTTGTGTTTACTTGGTGTTGTTCATCATATGTTGAAAGGATGCAGCTTTTGTTTATTTATTTATTCATTTATTTATTTTTGGTCTTTTTGAGACAGGGTTTCTCTGTAGCCCCAGCTGGCCTGGAGCTCACTCTGTACACCAGGCTGGCCTTGAACTCACAGAGATCGACCTGCCTCTGCCTCCCAATTGCTGGGGTTAAAGGCCATGCCCGGCAATATGCACCTTTTTGATTTTTTTTTTTTATTATTTATTTATTTTTTTTGTATGTGTATGAATGTACTGTCTGCATGCAGGTCTGTGCACCCGTGTCGTGCAATGCCGCGGAGGTCAGAAGAGGGTCTCGGATTCCCCTGGAACTGGAGTTCTCCTGGAATTGGAGTTACAGACGGTTCTTAGCCGCCATGTGGGTGCTGGGGATCGAACCCGGGTCCTCTGCAAGAGCGTCGGTGCTCTTAACCGCTAGGCTATCTCTCCAGCCCCAGCACCTTTTTGATTTTGTAGATGCTCATAGCTAAGGTATTGCCTTGAAGTCTCAGAAGAGATTTAGCAATTTTGAACCTTGTTGGGACTGTTAAGACTATGGTCTTAATGTTGTGCCAAATGTACTTTACATTATGAGATGACTGTGAACCTTTAAGGGCCAGAGATGGAATTGTTATTTGAGTTGGAAATGCTTCCCCCAACCCATTCAGGTTTTAGGTATTTGGGCCTCAACTTTTGGTTGTATTTTGAAGGTTGGAGATCCTTTAGGTGGCATAACTACTGCCAGTATGTCACAAGGGTCAAGCCTTTGAAGGTTATATCCACCCATAGTTCTAGCCTGTGCTCTCTGCTTCCTAATCCCATCCATTGTGAGCAAACAGCCTCATGTTCTTACTGATGTTGGTGTGCCTTCTGTGCCATAAAGGACTGAAATCTTTCTGAAACTGTGAGGTAAAGTAGACTGTTCATTTCTTATGCACTGTCAAGTACTTCTTCAAAAGTGTACTACAGATCAATTATGTATATTGAATTTGGTTCTAGTGCATACATGCAGGAATGATAAATAAGCAGAGTTAACTTGATGGGTGGCATCAAATGAAGAGATGTAGTCATGTAGCCAGAAGTATTTTCTTTTTTTATTTATTTTTATTTTTTCTTTTTTAATATATATTTTGTACAAGATTATCAAATCTAGACCCGTGTCCCCTACCCCTTCTCCCCACCCCACCAGAGCTCATGTATTCTGCCAAACATGCTTTTCATCTCTTTCTCAGTCTTTCTTGATATTCTCCATGTGGAAGTTGTCTGTTTTGAGCAGAAGTTCACTGTTTCAGTCAGTTCTTTGATGCAGTCCTTTCTGTTGTTGTTGCTGTATTGTTGTTGTTTCCAATATGCATTACTCCCAATTGCTTGGACAAAAGCTCAAGGGGCCCTGAACAAGAAATACTTACAACTAGGTAATTGGCACTAGCATCCACAGATGAGGGATACCATTTGTCATTTGTTTTTCTGGGACTGTGTTACTTCACTCAGCATGATGTCTTCTAGCTCCAGCCATTTTCCTGCAAAGCTCATGATGTCATCTTTCTTTACTACTGCATAGAACCCCATTGTGTAGATGTACCACATTTTCTCTATCCACTAATCAGTTGAGGGGCATTTGGGTTGGTTCCAGCTCCTTGCTATTGTGAAGAGAGCTGAAATAAACATGGCCGTGCATGTATCTCTACGGTGGGGTGAGTCTTGTGGGTACATGCCCAGGAGTGGTATGGCTGGGTCGGGTGGCAAGTTCATTCCAACTCTTCCAAGGGTTCTCCACACTGCTTTCGCCAGAAGTATTTTCAACATTCTGTGGGTAAAACCTCATGATGTATAAAATAATGCTGAGCAGGTGGGAGGGGGTGCAGAGCTTTAATCCAAGCACTTGTGAGATAGAGGCAGGCAGATCTCTGTGAGTTCAAGGAAGCTACAGTGGCTAGGGAGACCTTGTCTCAAAAAGACAAAATAAGATGAAAACAAGAAAAGCATGTATTATCTCTGGGAATTGTTTGAGTGATATCATATTGTGTATGAAAAGTAAATTTAGAAGTATATACCTCTTTTTGAAATCACTAGATGTGAGTTCAAGGCCAGCCTGGTCTACAGAGTGAGTTCCAGGACAGCTGGGGCAACAGGGAGACCCTGTCTCGAAAAAGACTGAAAAAAAAAAAAAAACAAAAAAGAAATCACTAGAAATACGTGCAGCTGAGATAAGGCACATCATGTTGAATGTGCATTTCCTATGTCCTGATTCATGAAGTAAAGTTGTAGATAGGGCCTGTATTATAACAGTTATTTCCAAGATTCTTAAGACAGGAAAGATCAGTGCTGGTGAGATGCTGAGTAGGTAAGAGTTCTTGCTCACCTTGAAGAAGACTCAGGTTTGGTTTCCAGCAGCCACAGGGCAGCACTTAACAGTATGTAACTTCAGTTCCAGCAAATCTAATGATGCCCCTTTCTAGATTGTGAGGGCATTGTACACATGTGGTATACATACATACATACATACATACATACATACATACATGCAGGCAAAAGTCTCATAGACATAAAAGAAATCAAACACTGAATAATCTGACTCTTAGATAAAGAATATGACATTTTGGTGTTTTGGTTAGTTTTTTTTTTTTTCTTCCACTTGTGTTTGGTGTGAATATAGTGAAATTCTACTCCCTTAGTAGTTTTTTGTTCTTGGATTTTTTTTTTTTTTTAAATGAGACAGGATCTTCCTGTAGCCCCAGTTGGCCTGGAACTCATTTGTAGACCAAGCTGGCTTCAGTCTTCACAAAGCAGCCTTCTCTCTGCCTTCTGAGTGCTGGGATTAAAGGTGTGTGCCACCATGCCTGTCAGTAGTTATATTTGATTTTTTAAATTACTTAAAAATTTATTGCATTGGGGTATATGGATGCTACCTAGTATATGTGTATGTCAGAAACAACTTGCAAAAATAAGTTCTCTCTTTCCAACATGTGGGTTTCAGGGATTGAACTCAGATCATCAGGCTTGGTGGAGAGCAGCATTATGCACTGAACCAACTCACCAGCCCCTCCTATCGGGAGTTTTAGCTCTTGTATTTTAATCCTTTGTCTTAGAAGTGATTCCTTCACTAATAATCATGTAAGATGCAAAAATTGTCAGCACTGTCCCTCTCCATTTACAGTATGTCTTGAGTTAGAACATTTGGACTAATCCAGGTGTTCCATGTGTAGTCTCCTTCTTCATGGAGATATGTACAAAGAATGAACACTTAAAATCTATATATTCTGGGGTTATGACATCATCTTTTTTGATTTTACTACTTATATATATATGAGACAGGATCCCTTCATTGTAGCAGACTCTGTTTTGGGACTTTGAGCCAGGTTTTCTTCTGTCTCCTTAGTGTTAGATTATAGGTGAACAATGCTGTGCTCCATTGTCAGATTGGTTTTGCACAGGGTTGTTGGGGTTTTTTTTTTTTTTTTAATTTCTTTTTAATGACAGTCTACTCTCTAGTATTCTAGTGGGTTTTACAGCCACAGGATTGGTAGGTTGAGTAATATTTGTATATTAAGTATAAAAGAAGGTAAATTTGAAATAAATAGTATAGAATAATGTGGTCCCACTTTAAGAGTTTTCTTGGGCTTATCAGGATTAAAGGTTATATGTAGTGTTAAGGATTAGAATTGCTGGGACTAGGGATAGCTCAGTAGATAAAGTGCTTCCCATGCGGACATGAGAACCTGAATTTGATTCCACAGAGACCATGTAAAATGGCTGGGCATTGTATATAGTTGTAATCCTAGCTCTGTGGAGGTAAAGACAGGCCAGTGCATGGGTGTTCTAGCCAGCTCGCCTAGCACTAATGGATGATCCCTGGCTCCAGTGAGAGACCCTATCTCCAAAGCAAAAATGTGGATGGGGCCTGAGAAGAAACATGTGAGATTGTCCTCTGCCCTCTGTATACATGGTCACTATACACATGCCTGCCCCTCCCCAAAACATAAATAAATAAATAAATAGAATCAGGAATTGGTTATTTAATACTCTGTTTTTTATCTCCTTTGGTGAAAGTCTGCTATTAACTTGAGATTATATGGAGGTTAGTGATTTAAGCCTGAAAGTTATGGTAGGGAGAAGGAATAAAGGGGTCACAATGAAGAGATGGCAGTCCTTCAGACTACACTTATAGAGTGGTCAGATTTTGACAGACTTTGAAGACAAAATTGGTGGCAAAGGATAGTTGGTATGTTAGACATGGGTAAAACAGAAGAATCAAGAATGGAACCAGATTGAGCAAATCTGCTTATGATTTAGATGAAAAAGATTTTGGCACACATTTTGCTATCTTTGGGACTGGGAGAGTTTTGTAATAATGTAAGATGCTGCAGAGAAAATTTTGAGTAGAAAGTTGTATATGTGATTCTAGAACAGAAGTCAGAAGATTAAGGGTATATCTTTTTATCTAAATCTTGGAACTGGTAAAGACGGCCCCAATAGGCCAAGGAGATCAAGTGGATGTTCCAGAAGAGTCCAGAAGAGGAACTGTGACATGGCAGGGAAAGTGGTACATGTGAATGTCTTGCACCCAAATGACAGAGTACTTCAAGATAGGAGTTAATTGGATAGTAGTATTAACAATTTGATTCCAGTAGATGAATTAAAAAAAAAAATTCCAGTGAATGGATTTGGAAAAAAAAAACAACAATTTGAGTACAAAGAAATAGGTATATAGGTTCTTACTGATTCTGCATTTCTGTTTATTGAAGTAGCTGGAATTTGAAATTCCATTATCTCCTAAGCATTCAAGTTTTGTGACTTCAAACCATAAATTGCTTTTGTTCCTTGTGCCAGGCTCTTTGCTAATTAATGTCTGGTGATGATGTGACAGCAGAAATTGGCAGTCTGCTCCCTCCTGTGACTGGGCTCTATGTTGTCTCCGGTCATCATATTGGTCTGCACTTTAGAATGGTGTGAGCCACCATCCTTGCTCTTTACTCTCCATCCTCCCAACATATTCGCGTAACCACCAGCATGGTGCTAGAGGCACCTTACGATTGCCAGAAAATCTCTTTGGACTATCTCTAGCATGTTTTCCAGCAAGTTGTTTTTTTGTTTATTTGTTTTTTCCAATTTTTTAACAATCCCTTTTTGCATATTTATTTTTTTGCGAGTTACTATATTGAGAATTCTTTATTCCATGATTCCATTCTGTTTTCCTGTTTTTAAAGGATGGCAATTTCATGGATAGCATTCTATAAATCATAAACTTTTATAGTTACGCACTTTTTATTTTGTAAGTTGTGGTGTTTTGGTTGTTTTTCATTTATCTTTTAAGATTCTGATGGGGCTGGAGAGATAGCCTAGTAGTTAAGAGCACCGACTGCTCTTGCAGAGGACCCGCATGGCGGTTGAGAACCGTCTGTAACTCCAATTCCAGGAGAACTCCAGTTCCAGGGGAATCCGAGACCCTCTTCTGACTTCCGTGGCATTGCACGACATGGGTGCACAAACCTGCATGCAGACAGTACATTCATACAATTAAAAAAAAAAAGATTCTGATGAAATGATTTTATACTCTTCTGTTTTCTGTTCTATTTGAATATCAGAAATATACCATTCTTTTTTAAAATTTGTAATCTCATCACTTTATCAAGTGGGGGTGTCTTAGAATTTGTTTTGAATTTGACATTTGAATGTATTCCAAGGTGGAGTAGCACAATGCAGCTGTTTCCTCTTCTGTGTGTACTGCTATTAGAGGGCCAGGCAGATTTCATCAGGGGGCTGCTCCTGTCACTGTCTCAGTCAGTTATGCTGCACAGTTCTGCCGTTTGCTTCCCTTTTAGATTTCATTTTCACTTTTTAAATTTTCTTTATTTCTTTGATCTTTGGAATTTTTCTTTTTTTTTTTTTCAATTGCTGTTGTATGTTGCTTCACTCATTAATTTTCTTTGATCTCATTTACCTCAATCTCTGTTATTCTAGCAGCATTATATCAGAAGAATGAGATCTCCCACCTCCTCAGCTTTCTTAGTTCTATCTACTCTTAGAATACTACTCTGAGTATTTGAATTTGATGACACAAGCTTCCTCCCTGCCCCACTCTCACCGTTTCCATTTAGTTCTGGTGCTGTGTCTTAGCTCTGCCACTTAGACATCAGGGGATTTTTGGCAAGTGGTTTAGAGAAAGTAAGGATGATACTTATCTTGAAAGATTGTCAAAGTAAGGAGATTACGTGTGTTCTAAATCCAAAGCAAACTACTCAGTAATTTGCCTACAAGGACTTTGTTAATCTTATTCTAAAATAATTTAGTATGTTTTATTTATTTTTATTTTTTGCTTGTATATGGGTATATTGCCTGCATGTATGTAAGTACATCTGTATTTTGCATTGCCAATGGAAGTCAGAAGAGGGTATCAGATTCCCCTGGAACTGGAGTTATGGATGGTTGTAAGCCTCCATGCCTCCTGGGTATTGGGAATCAAACCTCGGTGCTCTCCAACTGCAGCCAGTGCTCTTAACCACAGAAGCATCTCTCTAGGCCTAAAATAAATTTAAATCCAGTCTCCTTCCATAGTCTTATAAACAGAAATCAGTTTTGTCTTTTTTTGATAATCAATTAAAAATTGAATTTTCGTATATTTCATATATCTCAGTCAGTCTTAATCAACTTTATACCCCCTTCTTCATTGGCATCCTGCCATAGCCCCTCCTGGAATTCATACATTCTGACATTTGTGTGAGGCCTTTTTTGCCAAATTAATCTCCCTGGCCATTCCTCAGTGCAAGTTCATCCCAGGAGCTCTAGTCAGCCTATCCAGAGTCCTTCACTTTATGAAAGCCAGTCAGCAGTAGTCAGCTGTTGATTTCTTCAGCTAAGATTGGCTTCCACTACCCATTTCTGCAGTTCCATGCTCGTTTTTTGTCTGGTTGAGCTTGCATTGGTCTTGTGAATGCTGACACAATGCTGTAGGTTCATAGAAGCAGGGTCCCAGAAGCTTGTAGGATTCTATTGCCCTATGGTCTTGCATCACTTCCCTGGCTCTTATGTTTACAGAGTCCTGGATGAGTGAAGCTGAATGTAGGAGACCTGTCCATGGACCCCATTCTCTGTAGACTCTTGATCTCCATGGTTGCGTCATTCATGACCTTTTGAGTACCTGGCCCCCTGTTGCATGAGGGAGCTTCCTTAATGAGAGTTAAGAGGTTAATTAGTGTCCTGTTGGCTGCTTGTTTTATGTTGTGTGAGCCTTAGTTGTAGAGGTTGTATCTAAGCGATAGATTTGGGCAATTCACAGACAATGTCTATGTGTGTCCATTTGTGGGACTCTGTAATGTTCTTCATCTGGTACAGAAGAAGCTTCTTTATTGAGTGTATCTGGGATATTTGTCTGTAAATACAAGGATACCTATTTTGCTCTTATTAAGAGGCAGGCAGATCTTCGTGAGTTCAAGACCAGCCTGTTCTACAGAGCAAGTTCTAGGACATCTGGGGCTACAGGGAGAGCCTGTCATGAAAAGAACAACAACAAAAAAAAGTTACCTTAGCCTAGGGATATGACTACTTTGTGAATTTCTCTAAGATGTATCACCTCTCCAGCCCTGTGTATCTGGCTGTATTTGCAGTACCACACATGAACTTCCTCCTATTGAGTGAGCTTTATGTCCACTTAGTCATTGCCCCCCCAAAATAAAAATGCCACTACTGTATCCCTTTCCTATACTGTGTTGGACATCTGGACCTATCCTCTTTTTAGTTGGAAGATTTTGTATTATTGTTTTAATTTCCTTTTATGTTATGGGTCTGTTTAAGGTGTTGGCCTCTTCTTGCTTTAGCTTTGGTGATTCCCATGACTTAAGATATTCATCCATTTCTTTAAAGCTTTCAAATTTAATAAGTATAGGTATTTAAAGTATTCCCTTATAGGGGCTGGAGAGATGGCCTGGCAGTTAAGAGTGCCGACTGCTCTTGCAGAGGACTTGGGTTCGATTCCCAGCACCCACATGGCAGCTGAGAACCATCTGAAACTCCAGCTCCAGGGGAATCCGATACCTCTTCTGACCTCCGCGGCATTGCACGACCCGGGTGCACAGACCTGCATGCAGACAGTACATTCATACACATACAGAAATAAATAAAATTAAAAAAAAAATAAATAAAGTATTCCCTTATAATGTTCTGGATCTTTTTGTTATCTGTTGTCCTGTTCCCCTTCCGTCTCTTGGACTCATTGACTCTGCATTGTTTTCTTCATCTCTGTTTCATTAATCTCAACTCTTTTTTGTTATTTCTTCTTGTCTGCTGGATTTGGGTTTCGTTTGTTGTTGTCTTTCAAGTGTCTTGACTTGCATTGTTAACTCATTTATTAGTGATTTATTTATTTATTTATTTATTTATTTATTTATTTATTTATTTATTTTTGTATTTTGGAGACAGGGTCTCCCTAAGTCCCAGTTAGCCTGGAGCTCACTCTGTAGACCAGGCTGGCTTTGAACTCACAAAGATCCACTTGCCTCTGCCTCCCAAGTGCTAGGATTAAAGGTGTGCGCCACCACGCCCAGCCTGTTTTTTTTTTTTTAATGTAGGCTTTTACAGTTATAAATTTCCCTCTTAGGACCACTTTTAATGTATCTCAAAAGTTTTGTTGTGTTATTTTGTCCTTTTCATTTAATTCCAGGAATACTTTTATTTCTTTAATTTTTCCTTTGACCCCTGAATTATTCAGGAGTGTGTTCTTTAATCTCCATGCATTCGTGTAGTTAGTAGGGTTTCTTCTGGTACTGATATTAAGTTTTATTGCATTGTGATCTGATAGAATGCATTGAATTATTTCAGGGGTGTTTGTTTGTTTGTTTGTATTTGTTGAGGTTTGTTTTGTTCCCCAGTGTGTTGTCAGTTTTGGAGAAAGTTCCATGGGAAACTGAATAGAAAGGGATATTTGTTAGTGCTTGGGTGGAATACTAGGTAGATGTCTGTTAGATCCGATGTATTATCACTTAATTTAGATGTCTCTCTGTATTATTTTTCTGTTTCTCCTGTGTAGTGGAGGCAATGAGGTATTGAAGGCCCTTACTACTAGCTAGTTGGGATTAATCTGTATCTTAAAGTCCTGTAGTATTGTGTTTTTAAAGTTGATTACAACATAGTTTCTGGCATATATATTCATGGTTGTACTATCTTCTTGGCTCATTATTACTTTGATAAGAATAAATTGACCTCTTTATTCTTTTTTTTATTTTTTTTGTTTTTTTTTTTTTTTTGCGTTCTTTTCGAGGACAGGTTCTTCCCTGTAGCCCCAGCTGTCTGGGAATTTGCTCTGTAGACCAGGCTGACCTTGAACTCACAAAGATCCGCCCGCCTCTGCCTCCCAAGTGCTAGGATTAAAGGCGTGCACCACCATGCCCAGCGACCCTCTTTATTCTTATTAGTTTTAGTTTCAAGTTTATTTTGTCTGATATTAGAATTCCAACTCCTACCTGCTTCTTAGTGTCATTTGCTTGACATACTTCTTTTTCCACCCTTTCACCTTTAGATATTGCCTGTCCTTAAAGGTGAGATGGTTTTCTTGCAGACAACAACAAGATGGAGTTTGTTTCTTAATCCATTCTACTAGCCTGCATCTTTTGATTGGGAATTTCAGTTCATTGATAGTTAAAGTATTATTGAGAAAGGGGTATTTGTTCCCATCATTTTAGTTTCTTTTTGCATGTGTGGTCTACTTTTCCCAAGTATACCTTCATTTCATTTCTTTCTGTTGCCACTTGGCTCTTTGTATTGCTTTAAGTATTTCTGATGGTCTGCATTTCTGGACATGAATTCTTTTTAGCCTGTTCATGTCTACTTAAACTATAATAGACATTTTTGCCAGGTAAATTATATTCAGTTGATATCTGTGGTCATTTAGAACTGGGAATACTTTGGTCCAGACTCTTCTGGGTTTCATAGTTTGCATTGAAAAGTCAGCTGTCATTTCTGATAGGTTTTCCTTTATATGTAACTTTTTGTTTTTCTTTTACAGCTTTCAGTATTTTTTTCTTTGTTTTGAACATTTAGTATTTTTACTATGATATTGTGTGGGGAGTTTCTTTTTTGTTCCTGCCTATTTGGTGTTTTGTGTGCTTCTTGTATTTGTATGGGCATGTATTTCCTTAATTTGGGGAAATTTTCTTCTACAGTCCTACTGAAGATCTGGTCAATACCAGTATCTTAAATTCTTCTCCTTCTATGTATATGATGCATATGTTTGATATTTTCATGGTGTCCCACATTTCTTGAATATTCCATTCCTATGGTTTTTAATTTTTCATAATCTTTGCTTGTGCAGTCCAATCCTTATACTTTATCCTCAGGTCGTGATACTCTGTTTTCTACTTTATTCATTCTGTTACTGAGGCTTTCTCTGTCCTTTCCAGATGGCATTGAGTGTTCCACTTCCTGATTCATTTCAGCCTGAGTTTTCTTCAGTATTTCTGTCTATTTTGGGAATCCAGTCAGAAGTTTATCCATATCTTCTTTTAGTTCCTTGATTCGTTTGTCTGCTCTTTAATTTTTATGAATTCTTTGATTGTCTTTATGATTGTTCTGTGTTCTCAGTTATTTCTAGGGGCTCCTCATTTGTAGAACTCTTTTATAGGACTGGTAGTGATTAGTGCATACATATTAGTGCATACATATTATTTAGTTTATTTCATATTATCATTTTTTGTTGTTATTTTGCTATGTGGATTTCTTTTGTTGTTTGTGATTCCTTTGTTCAGTTGAAGACTGGCTTTGTAGTCTTTATGTACCTTGGTTGTTTTCTTATTAAGTATCATTGGTATGATACTTAATAAGAAAATGATACACCAAGCTAATTGGTCTAGATTTCAGTTTCTATTTTCTGTTTTTGTGTTGGAGGGACTGGCTAGTTCTCATCTAGCTAGCCAGGAGCTCCTGTAGAGGCCCAATTGGAGCATCAGTCAGATATTCTCAGATGTCCTTCTAAGGACTTGGCCTCCATTAGCCAGCAGGCACTGCATAGTTTGAGAGCCTTGCTGGGCAGAAGCTTAACTCAGGCATTCTTGGGCAGTCTGCAAAGGTCTGTGACCCTCTAAAATGCAGGGAATTCTTGCCCTGCAGTAGTGGGAGGGGCTTCAGATGATCCCAAGGTAGTGTGTTGGGTGAGGCCCAAATGGGGAAGCTCTCCACCACTTAGAGGCTGGCTTCAGATATTCTCAGGCAGGCTGAGCTATCTGGATCCCTGCACCATATGGAGGCCAGCTTCAGGCCCTCTTAGGCAGGCTGGAAATGTCTGGTTCTGTGCCCTAGGGCAGAGGAGTCTAGCCCTAGTGCAGCAGGGGAATGAGCACATTTTATTTTTTTAAGATAACCTATTGAAGTCTTTTGAAGGCAAGTCTTCCCTTTTCCTTTATTGATTTGGGCTTGTCTTTGGCTTATCAGCACTTTGATTTCATATGGGTTATGAGACAGACAGACAGACAGAGAAGAAAAGGGAGAGGAGAGAGAGAGAGAGAGAGAGAGAGAGAGAGAGAGAGAGAGAGAGAGAGAGAGATTTCCATCATGCTCCAGGTGCGTACCATTTTTTTAAGCCTTTATATCAATCTCCTTTGTCTCAAATTTTATGAGACATTCCTTAGTCTTTACTTTGATATTTTCTGTTGACTGTGTTTGAATTTACTAATCATGTACAGCTTCTCATGGTCTGCTGTTCCTTCAAGCTATCCAATAAATTCTTAAGATATTCATTTATTGAATACAATCTTAAATTGCCCTTAAATTCCTGTCTCTCCACCCATAGATTAGTCCAGCTCTCTGCCCTCATCAGAGAAGTTCCTTTGCACAGTGGATGGTGGTTAACCCAGAAACTCACAACTGGTCAAAGTATAGAGAGTAAGTGCTTATCCAGAAATGGGATATCCATATTATCTTCCTTACAAAGTTCAGGGACCACCTCAGAAGAGAGGAGTGGGAAGATTGTAAGAGCTGGTTGTCAGGGAGGATCAGAGCCAAACAGTGTCTTCTAGACAGGACAGGACTCCTGCAACTCACAGCAGTGGTGGTTGTCTATGTAAGACCATACTAGTCACCAATCTAGCATGGAGTCAGGTGGGGCTCAAGAGCCCCCAATCCTAACTGAAAAGCCACTGACAATTGATGGTATCTGGGATAAGGAGCAGTTTTTTATAATGCTGTGTCCCCTGGTAGGGCAACTGTGCTCCCATGGATAAACCCCATACCTGACAGTCTATGCCAGCACAAATTGGACTCACTGGGTTACACAAAACATTTTTTTTTAATTTTTTAATTTTTATTTTTATTGATGCTTTGTGTATTTCATACATCATTTTCCAATTCAGTTCAGGCATATATCCCCTTCCCTTCCCCCCACCCCACCCCTACCCATCCCAGATCATGCATTCTGCTGTAACTTTTCTGCATCTTTCTGTTTTTTTTTGTTTTGATTTGTTTTGTTTTCATTTTTTTTAACAATAAGTGATAATTTGTGAGTACAAGCATCCTTCATGTAAAGCCAATTTGCGAGCAGTTGTGCCCAAACCCACACAGCTCATGGGTCCCACCATTCAGAGGACATAAAGATGGGAAGAGTTGTAGAAGTAGACATATTTCCTCAAAGTTTTTCCATTTATATATATTTAAAATACTCAATCCTTTTCAAGAATATTAAGAAAGACAACATGAAATTTGCAGGTAAATGGATGGATGCTAAGTGAGGAAAACAGTCTCAGCACCAAATTCTTATACGTAATTTAAGATAGATAATTTGTCCTAGCACCAAATCCTTATATGTAAGTTAAGGTGGGTAAGGTGGGTAATTTGTTAATAAAGATAATACCACATTGACTGATACTGCTATAAAGATAGCTTGAAGTTTGAGTCTCTATTTTCCTCAGTTCTAAGATTTATGAGAAAGAATAATTCTCTTTTTTAAAAGTACACTAAACATACATCAACTTGCTATGCAATTTAGGAATGTAAAGTTGTATCTCTGTTTACATGCATGCAAGTTTACTGTTAAACTGTGAATCCTTAAATGTGTTCTGGATTTAAAAAATTAAAATTAAAAAAGAATACTTTACCTTTTAGTTTTAAAAACGTTTCCCTGATATTTTTCATAGAGCTGATTAAGTTTCTGTTGTAGTTGACATTTTTCATTTGTTGTTACATTTATTTTTGTCCCTCTTTAGAGGCCATGTTGATTTTTGTTTTCTTATTTTCATGTCTAGTGATTTAATGTGCTACAGTAAGTATTGTATGTTCAAGGTCAGGGAGGTTGGCCTTTTTCCTGTTACATGGAAAAGTTGAGTCAAGCATCCTCATCCTAAAAGTAATTTAGCTGAATGGCAGCTGGCTTACAGTGAGTACCCCCTTATTCTGTAGTGTGCTCTTGTTTGTTTTTGTCGTGGACATTAAGTGTTTTAATTGAGCCTGGGTTAGGGGCATGTATATACATGGCTTCTCTTCCTCTGCCTTAGAAAACCCCGGCAACCTTTAGTTTAGTTTTTTTTAGACTTACTCCCCATGTACTCTCAAAATTGGAGAGATCTCCTTAGGATACAACTGTGGCGGGTAACCTCTCCAGCAAAACTTGATGTCTTCAATGCTTTGAGTTCATAGAAAACTACTCTATTAAGCCATTGTCCTCAGAATATTTAAAGTACATCTGGATTTCATTCAGTTTCCAGTCTGTCACTCACTCAGCCTGTTGTGAGGGCCATTATTTTCCTGGTTTTCTTTTATCTCAATGAAGTTTCTTGTCTCTGGACAAGACCCATTGCAGGAGACTGGGAATTTTTAAATGGCCTTTGGGAAAATATGTCCACCTGCCATTAGCTTTCTGATAGGCAGGGTTCTTTCATCCACTTGATTTGATTCATTGAAGTCTGGTATCTCTCAGTTTCCTTGATGTCTTTAAGAATGTACTTGACGTATTCATTCTACATTTTCTGGTTGTTGGAAGGAGCTTTGGCTAGCACTGCTGTATATCCTGTTAGGAAGTAGAAGTCTCTAATTTAGTAAACACATTAGAAATTATGACTTGTTAGGATGACTTTAAAATAATATGGAAAAAAACCCTTAAAAATGAATGCTGGAAAAAGTGATGTAGTGGCAGCTGTGTCTTTGGCTGCCTTCTGCACTGCACATGTAGTTTACATCGTTTCTCATGCACAGGAGCATTTCATTTCTTGAAACCATGTTTAGGAGGATTAAAAAGAGTCACAGCTCTGAGGAGATGATTCGGTGGATAAATTGCTTGCTTGGCAAGGCAAGTGTGAGGACCAGAATTAGGATTTCCAGAACTCATGTAAAAGCCAGATGTGGCAGCATTCAATGTAATCCCAGTCTGCCTAAAGGCAAGATGAGAGGAGGAGACAGAAAGTCCCCAAACCTCTTGGGTCAGCTAGCCTGGCATACACAGCTATGAACAAAAGACTCTGCCTCAAACAAGGCGGAATGTGAGTGAATGTGAGTGTTTCATCCTTCATATGTGTGCCATGGTGTATGTGTGTATACTCATACATGAACATGCAGACATATATAATACATACATGCACACACACAAAAATTACAGAGCAAATTATAAGCATTGCCTTTCTTTCTTTCTTTTCTTTTCTTTTCTTTTCTTTTCTTTTCTTTTCTTTTCTTTTCTTTTCTTTTCTCTTCTCTTCTCTTCTCTTCTCTTCTCTTCTCTTCTCTTCTCTTCTCTTCTCTTCTCTTCTCTTCTCTTCTCCTTCCTTCCTTCCTTCCTTNCCTTGCCTGATTTAATCTCTGGGAACCACATGGTAGAAGGAAAGAACTGATACCTACAAGTTGTTCTCTGACCTCCACAAGGCACATACACACACACACACACACACACACACACACAAACTCACACTCAGACACATAGAATGAACAAATGTAATAAAAAATTTTAAATAATAATTACAATAGTATTTCTATACATTAGAAATCAAGGTATTTTTAAACTTGAGAAAATTGTTATTTTATGTCAACTGGGAAACTTAATTAATTAGGTTTTTGTTGTTTTTGTTTGTTTGTTTGTTTGTTTGGTCTTTTCAAGACAGGGTCTCCCTGTAGTCCCAGCTGTCCTGGAACTCACACTGTAGACCAGGCTGGCCTCAAACTCACAGAGATTCACCTGCCTCTGCCTCCCAAGTGCTAGGATTAAAGGCATGTGCCACCATGCCTGGCTTAATTAACTAGTTTTATGTCACATAATAAGCAACATAAAAAAATGAACTGATGGGGCTATAGTGAGAGCACTTGCTGCTTTTGCAGAGTACTGGAGTTCAGTACCAAGAATCCATGTTAAGTGCTTTATAACCAAGAGATCCAGTGCCCTCTTCTGGTATCTTTGGGTATCCACATGCACATATGTGTGCATACACTCACAAAGGCACACTAGACAGAAAGATGATGATAGGGGCTGGAGAGATGGCTCAGAAGTTAAGAGCACCAACTGCTCTTGCAGAGGACTCAGGTTCAATTCCCAGCACCCACATGGTGGCCAAGAACCATCTTTAAGCCAAGTGTGGTGGTGCACGCCTTTAATCCTAGCACCATCACTACAGTTAAAAAAAATAATAAAATATGGTCAAATGTAAAAAAGATGATAGATAAGATAGAGATAGATAGATAGATAGATAAGATAGATAGATAGATAGATAGATAAGATAGATAGATAGATAGATAGATAGATAGATAGATAGATAGATAGATAGATGATAGATAATTTTTTTAAAGTAACTAAACCAGGCATGGTGGGGCATGCTTAACACTTGGAGGAAGGAAGGAAGGAAGGAAGGAAGGAAGGAAGGAAGGAAGGAAGGAAGGAAGGAAGGAAGGAAGAAACAGAGAAAGATCAATGATCATCCTCTCTGGAATTACAGTTGTGCACTACACACCTGTCTTTATTTGCACTGTTTTTAAGCACTGACTTACATATGAGATTTCCAGTGAAATAAGTTATTCAAGTTTTTGAAAAATAATCAAGATTTTATTCCTTCATAGTGTTTGATATCTTGATTACCTTGTGGTTACATTTTATTTTTATTTATTTTTTATTGAAGTTTTGTGTATTTTATACAACCTTTCTTAATAAAATTTAGACCCAATTCCCTTTCCTTACCCCCTCCCCACCAAAGCTCATGCATTCTGCCATACATATCTTTCATGTTTTTCTCAGTCTTTTTAAAAATTTTTGATGGCTGAAGTTTACCTTAATGGGCATAAGTTTACTGTTTCAGTCAGATCTTTGACCCAGTTTTTTTTCTTCTAATTTATATTATTGCAAAATATTCCTAAATCGACACTGCAGATACATACACCAAAATTATGACATCAGAAAATAAACTGTAGGTTAATTCCAAAACATGCTTAGCGTTTTACATTTTGACTGCAGGATTGTATGCAGATAAACTATGTTACTTTACTTTCCTACATTACCTAACTAGTTGATGAGTAACATCAGATATTTACTAAGAAACAAAGACATATGAAGAAATTAATTCAGTTTGCCTTCTAAAGAGGGAATTGGTGCTAGCTTTCACAAATGTGGGACACCATATGTAGTTTGTTTTTCTGGTTTACTTCACTTAGCATAATGGCTTATACTTCCATCCATGTACCTGCAAAGTTCATGATGTCATCTTTCTTTACCACTACATAGATTTCCATTGTGTAGATGTCCCACATTTTCTTAATCCACTCGCTCGTTGAGGGACACTTGGGTTGCTTCTAGCTCTTGGCTATTGTGCATAGAGCTGCAACAAGAATAGATGTGCACATATCTCTGTGATAGGATGAGTCTTGTGGGTATATACTCAGAAGTGGTATGACTAGGTCAGGTGGTAGGATCATTTTCAGTTTCTTAAAAGTTCTCTGCTTTCCATAGGGGTTGCACAAGTTTGCATTCCCACCAGCAGTGGATGAGTGTGTTCCCCTTTCCTCATAAGCTCTCCAGCATTTGGTATCCTTTGTTATCTTGATCGTAGCTAGTTTTTCCAGAGTTTTTTGAACACTTTTGTTTGTTTGTTTATTTTTTCTTTTTTTGGTCTTTTTGAGACAGGGTCTCCCTGTAGCTCCAGCTGGCCTGGAACTCATTATGTAGACCAGACTGGCCTTGAACTTACAGAGATCTACCTGCCTCTGTCTCCTGAGTGATGGGTTTAAAGGCATGCACCACCATGCCTGGCAGTGTTGAACACTTTTTAAGATGTTTCTCAGCCATCTTTGTTTCCTCACTTGTGAAGTCTCTGTTCAGCTCTTTCTTCCATCTCTTGAGGGGGTCATTTCTTCTTTGTTGTTTTATTTTTTTTAAGGGAGTCTACAATATAAGAACACAGTTGTTTTCAGATCCACATTAATGTCACTCAGTTTGCCATACAATTAGGTAATTGGTGCTAGCATCCAGAGATGAGGGATACCATTCCTCATTTGTTTTTCCGGGACTGTGTTATTTCACTCAGCATGATATCTTCTAACTCCATCCATTTACCTGCAAAGTTCATGATGTCATCTAGAACTCCATTGCGTAGATGTACCACATTTTCTCTATCCACTCGTCAGTTGAGGGGTACTTGGGTTGGTTCCAGCTCTTTGCTATTGTGAAGAGAGCTGCAATAAACATGGCTGTGCATGAATCTCTGCAGTAAGATGAGTCTTGTGGGTACATACCCAGGAGTGGTATGGCTGGGTCGGGTGGCAAGTTCGTTCCAAGTCTTCCAAGGGTTCTCCACACTGCTTTCCATAGTGGCTGTATGAGTTTACATTCCCACGAGCAGTGGATGAGCATTCCCCTTTCCCTACAACCTCTCCAACACTTGGTGTCATTTGTTTTCTTGATCCTAGCCAGTCTTATTGGAGTGAGATGATATCTTAAAGTGATTTTAATTTGCATTTCCTTAATGATTAGAGATGTTGAACACTTTTTAAGATGTTTCTCAGCCATTTCTAATTCCTCACTTGTGAAGTCTCTGTTCAGCTCTTTGCTCCATCTTTTGAGTGGGTGATTTGTTTTTTTCTTCTTTGTTTTTTGAGTAGTTAATATATTCTGGAAATCAATGCTTTGTCACATGTATCTGGGGTGAAGTTTTCCTCCTACTCTGTGGGTTTTCTCTTC
Source organism: Rhizomys pruinosus (assembly GCA_009823505.1). Taxonomy (NCBI): domain Eukaryota; kingdom Metazoa; phylum Chordata; class Mammalia; order Rodentia; family Spalacidae; genus Rhizomys; species Rhizomys pruinosus. The sequence continues at coordinate 4,771,155 of VZQC01013763.1, read as the reverse complement.
ACTTCCTTGATTGTTTCTTTTGATGTACAGAAGCTTTTGAGTTTAATGAGGTCCCATTTGTCAATTGTTGACCTTAATTCTTGCTCAGCTGCTGTCTGGTTTAGGAACTCTTTTTGTACACCTATGTCTTGTAGTCTGCTGCCAACTTTTTCTTCTATCGCCTTCAGAGTTTTGGGTTTCACGTTGAGGTCTTTAATCCATCTGGAGTTGACTTTTGTACAGGGCGAGAGGTAGGGGTTTAATTTCATTCTTCTACAAGTAGAGATCCAGTTTTGCCAACACCACTTGCTGAAGATGCAAGATGAAATCTTAAGGTGGTTTTCATTTGCATTTCCTTAATTTTTAGTGACATTGAACACTTTTTAAGATCTGTGAAGTCTCTGTTCAGCTCTCGACATCATCTTTTGAGTGGGTCGTTTGTTTTCGTCCTCCTTCGTTTTTTTTTTTTTTTTTT
>VZQC01013763.1:4717867-4769215 GCA_009823505.1 Rhizomys pruinosus | reverse complement strand
AACATGGGAAAGATGTATGGAGACCGCACTTGCAAGTATACAGATGGTCTCTGGAATGCCAGAGAGTGTTACCAAAGGCCACTAAACCAATAAAGCAAATATAGGTCTCCTTGAGTCAAGCAAGACTCCTCCGTCAGCACCAGCTACACCTCATCTGCCTGGAAATACTGTGCAGCAGTGGCAGCCATATGTCTGTATATCCCAACTCTAATTGGCTATTAGCTCTCTCCTTGGAGGAATAACCCATGGCTGATGCCACAAGCTTTCATCCTCTAATGGTTAGGAGGCGTTATAAGCCACACGAAGACCCTGTCATACTTAACAGAAGAAAATGTAGTTCATGGATTAACATACCATCCAAACATCTGTGTCTATACCAAAGTAACCTACCATAACAATTAGTACTGTTTAAATACCTATATATCTAATTGCATGTGCTTCATTTGTAGGATCGAAAGGCTATATATTATACTGTTTGAGAACCTATTTTTTTAATGAAAAGGTTATGATCTAGTTAATCAAGAACTATTTATGCAACACTGAACAGTTTATAAATTTACAAATCGGTGAGTCTTGGTTTTATTTTTGTAATTTGAACCCAGGTCTTTGTACTGTTTAACTGTTAGATAAACCATCTACTACTGAGCTGTTTCTTTACCTCTTTTCATGATTTTAAACACATTTTATTGAATCCCTCTTATGTACAGGCAAGTTCTGAGCCTGAACACCCTTGGGATACCATAGAGTCTGTTGCATTGAAAATTAATTGTAAAGTGTACTTTCATGTTGCATCATAGGAAGAAGCTGCTCTGTCTTGATTTGCATGATCTCATTCTAGCCTTTTCCATATCTTCAAAGTAGTAGTTTACACTTGTTTGAATTTTAGGGTTTATTCAGCCCCTACCTATTTGGTTTCATTTGAGTCTCAGGATACATCTCAGAAGTAGTTGGGTCTGTCATTCCTCTCTTTAATATTTTGCAATCCTCTTCATCTCACTGCTTTCCCAGGTGGACCTTGACTTCACTCTAAATTTTAGACTAGGCTGGATTTGAACCTGATGTCTTCCTGACATCTTTATATACATAAGAGATTACAGACCTGTACCACAGAACCTAGCTTCTGATAGAACATTTAAAGTGTTTTTACTTGACGTTATAAAGTATTACTTGTTAAAAGAATATGTGCTAAACCAAATGTTGCTGATTAAAAGTAAAGTTTAGGGCTGGAGAGATGGCTCAGCGGTTAAGAGCGCCAACTGCTGTTGCAGAGGACCCATGTTTGATTCCCAGCACCTACATGGCAGCTAAGAACCGTCTTTAACTCCAGTTCGAGGGGAATCGATGCCCTCTTCTGACCTCCGAGGCATTGCACTACATGGGTGCACCAACCTGCATGCAGACAGTACACTCATACACATAAAATAAATAAATAAAAATTATTTAAAAGTACAATTTACTAATACTGTACAGTTCACTAATTCTGTACATTTTACTAATACTGTTGAAAGAATCTCTCATTTTAAAAATCCTGTTTGTATGATAGAGGAATAAATTACTGTAACATAAAGCATAAGAAGCATTTTATTTTATTTATTTTTATTTTTTTTAAAGAATGGTTTTCTTTTTTTAATACTTTTTTTTAAACATTTTTTAAAATTTTATTTATTTCTGTATGTGTATGAATGTACTGTCTGCATGCAAATTTGTGCACCCATGTCGTGCAGTGCCGCGGAGGTCAGAAGAGGGTGTCGGATTCCCTTGGAATTGGAGTTTCAGACGGTTCTCAGCCGCCATGTGGGTGCTGGGGATCGAACCCGGGTCCTCTGTAAGAGCGGTCGGCGCTCTTAACTGCTAGTCCATCTCTCCAGCCCAAGAAGCATTTTATTTTTAAAAACTTAAATGGACTGGGCATAGAGCTGCATGCTTTTAATCCCAGCACTCAGAGGCAGAGGTAGGCAGACTTCTTTGAGTTTGATAGTAGCCTGATCTACAGCCTCAAAAATCTTTACAAAAAATAAAGGATAGGGGTTGGAGAGATGGCTCAATGGTTAAAAGCACCGACTGCTCTTGCTTGCAGAGGACCTGGGTTCAATTCCCAGCACCCACATGGTGGCTGAGAACCATCTTTAACTCCAGTTGCAGGGGAATCCAACACCCTTTTCTGACCTCTGCGGCTTGCACAACATGGGTGCACCAACCTACATGCAGACAGTACACTCATACACATAAAAGAAATAAATAAATAAAACATAAAAAGTAAAGGTTAAAAACTTATTTGAAATATAAAAAATCAAGATAGTCTCAAATTTACATATCAAGTATTTATACTGTAAGAACTTTTATTTCATTTTTTTAAATTAGATGAATTTGAATATATTATCAAATGTCTTTGGAAATTCTCAGTGTACAGACAGAAGGGCAAGAAAGAATCACCTGGAGCTAGGCTTGGTGGCACATGCCTTATGATCCCAGCACCCAGGAGGCAGAGGCAGAAGCAAGCAGATCTCTGTGAGTTCAGGGCCAGCCTGGTCTGCAGAGCAAGTTCCAGGCCAGCCAGGACTACAGGGAGACCCTGTCTGAAAAAGACCAAAAAACAAAAAGTCAACACTGAAAAAGTCAACACTGTCCTTCACATCTTTTCCATCCTATGCCTTCCCCAGTCTCCAGTTCAATACCATTGATATTTTTCCATCATTATTAAGATATTTTTAGAAAAGACTGTAAACTATGAGCCCATAAGGAACATGTTCAGTGATCGAGATGCCAAGTCAGGCTATGTATACCAGTACTTGTTGTTGCCTGGAAGCACATATAAGCTGATGTCTGTTTTATTTACATATATATATATATATATATATATATATATATATATATAACCATAAGTATATATATATCACCCCCGTGGATTCTTGATATAACTTTAATGCTGTAAGATCTGTTTCCTTCCTTGTATTGATTGATTATCAATCTGAAGTATAACTGATTATGTTGCATTTTTTACAACAAAATCATAATAGTGGTTTGTGCTTACTGCTAACATTGGAAGTTCTTTATAGGTCTTTCTGATCTCTACATGGAGTGGACTGCATTTACTTTTTCTCAGACAACTCCTTTGGACTTCTTGTATGAACCGTGTTATTAGAGAAGCAAAAAATCTTTTTTAATACGTTAATTTTTGTATTTTTACATAGTATGAGTGTTTTGCTTGTAATGCAGGTGTGTGAATGTCTGTATAGGCCAGAAGACGGTTGGATCCCCTGGACCTAGAATTACGGACAGTTGGTAGCTATCATATGAATGGATGGAATTGAACCCAGTCGTCTCTAGAAGCATTGATAGGCAATGGTCTTTTTTGCCTTTTTTTTTTTTGTTTTTTTTTTTTTGGTCTTTTTCGAGACAGGGTCGTCCCTGTAGTCCCAGCTGTCTGGAACTCACTAGTAACCAGGCTGGCCTGAACTCAACAAAGTCCGCCTGCCCTGCCTCCCAAGTGATAGGATTAAAGGCGTGCGCCACCACGCCCGGCTGATAGCAATTATTCTTAACTGCTGAGCCATGTCTCCATCTTCAAAGTACAAATTATTTATTTGATGTTGTAGGAGGTATTTTATAGTTTTTATTTATTATTTTCTAAATTATGTGTATCTGTTTGTGTCTGTTTAAATATAGTGTCTGCTGCAGGGGCTAGAGATGTCAGCTCTCCCTGGATATGTAGTTATAGACTTTTGTGAGCCTTGGTATTACACATTGAACTTGGAGCCTCTGCAAGAGTGGTGCACACTCTTAACCACTGAGCCATGTCTCCAGCTACTGATATCTTTCTCAAAGCTCAGTCAGATGCATTGGGATTCTGCCATCTCTTGCTTAACTGATTGGAGAAAATTTCTTGCTCCTTTGTAGTTACCATGATATGATATACTTATGGTCATTTTCACATATGCTGAGTTTTCTATGGAAAATTAAATGATTTATCTTCTAATTCAATCTTTTCTCATGTCCATTTTCTGCAAGAAATATGTAGCAATCATAAGGACTGTGCTGGATAGCTTCAGTTGTCAACTTGACCCACCTCAGTTGTGGGATTACCTTTATTGGGTTGGACTATGGCCATGTCTGTGGAGTGTTTTCTTTATTGTTCAGTTTTGTGGGAGGGCCTAGACGACAGTGGGGGGGTGTTACCTTTGGGAAGGTGGTCCTGTATTGTATAAGGAAGCAGGTTGAACACAGGCCAGGAGAGTAATACAGTAAGCAGAGTACCTCCATGGCCTGTGCTTAGCTCCTGCTACAAGGTTCCTGCTTAGTGATGAACTGTGGCCTGGGAGATGTAAGATAAAATAAACCCTTTTCCCTAACTTGGTTTGGCCAGTGTTTTTATCAGAACAACAGAGAAACAAACTAGGACAAGGACTGTTAGGGACAGTCTTCATTTCCCTGTTTTAATTTGAGTTTTCTGTTCATTGACTATTGCTGCTCCAGCTTGTCATAAGAAAATGGGTCCTTCATAATGAAATTCTGTATAGGTGAATTTAGAACCTTCTTTACTGTTTTTTAATCTTCTTCCTGATATTGTTACCATCTCTTACCATATTTGTATTGTAGTGGTGTCGGTATTTTGTTTGCCAGGTGCTTCTATTTGTCATTTGAATTTTTAGCCATAAAATTCAATGAGTCAAGCCCTGTTCTAATAAGCTTCATAAATTGTGTGTGAAAATTCTTCATTTTGCATATAATATATTGATTATTTTACTTTTCAATCACTATCAGTGAATAGGGACTTATAATATTTGATACCTTATATAGTAGATAGAGGATAAGAAGCTGTTTCATACAGATCTTAATCCTAATATGCTTTTTTGGTTTCCCTTAAAGATATAAATAATCTTTTGTGTTTCCTTATATGTTTGTTTGTAAAATCTACCTCAGAGTAAATCATTAATTGTGATAAGTATTTTGCAGTTTGATTTACCATTGATCTGAAGGTTTGACATTCTCAAAGTTCTTAGCAGATCCTGAACTCAGCAGAGATCTCCCATATTAGCTGACCCATAGTCAGCTTAGTTGGTAGACTAAGCATCATAGCTCTTCTATGTGGATTGTGCTGTTTTCATTGAGGAAACAGTTTGTGTGCTCTTTCAGCAACATGAATTTCTGATTCTTTCTGACAAAGAATTGCAGAGAATAAGTGTTGGTATCTTAGGCCTATTGTTTTGTTTTTGTATGTTTTATATGTAATAATGCCTCAATTCAAAACATACTAGCAGTTCCTTTGCATTATGCTTCCTTATTATGATGAAGTTTTATTCTCAGTCCATCTTATATGCAGCTCCCATACTTTGTGTTTTGTGTTGTTGTTGATGTTTGTCTATAGAATTGTCATTAATTCTTAATGTTAGAAACATACATGTAATAATTTGTAGTTGCCAACAAGTAATTTTATAAAACTATTTTTGATAGTTTTGTTAATAAAATACAAAATACAAATAAAACTGCATATCTCTTCATTTAGCTGCATTTAGCCATGCTAAATTTTCTCTTCCACTATTCAAAACAGGCATTGTATTAAAAATTTTTAGTTTGCATATAAGCATTGTTTCATTTAAAAAATATTTTGTATTTTATACATGTAAGTGTATTGCTTGTGTATTGTGCACTGCTCACAGAGTCCAGAAGAGGGTGTAAGATCCCTCGGAACTGGAGTTTATGGACAGTTGTTAGCTACTGTTTGGGAATTAAACCTTGATCCCCTGCAAGAGCAGCCAGTGCTGAGCCATCTCTCCAGCCCCATAAGCATTGTTTTTAAATAAATATTTCTACAATGATTGCTTATTTATGAGCTATGTATGCATGGAATCCAGTGTTAAATTTGTCCTGAAGAAGTGAAGCACTTGTATGGTATTCAGTTGGATTTCAAGTGTGACTGTGACATATCTTGCATACCATTTTAACATCAGCTAATTTGAATTGTTTATTTTTATTTTCTCTGTATGAGTGTTTGGCTGCATGTATGTAAGTGCACCTTGCGAGTGCAGTGCCCACAGAAATCAGAAGATGATGGAGAATCCCTTAGAACTGGAGTTACTAATGGTTGTTGGCCACTATAGGTACTACCAGGAACTGAATCTTGGTCCCCTGCAAGAATAGAAAGTGCTGAGACATCTCTCTGGCCCACTATTCTGAATTTTAGAGAGATGGTATCATTCATGATCTATAGCCTGGCATTTTAATTGGATAATTCATTTCTTTGTACAAATTTTTTTCAAGTTCTTTTGAAAATTATAAAGAAAACACAGAGATACTAGTTTATGGAAGTTTAATTTTCCTAAATTAACCCCTGGTTTGGAAATCTGAAATAACCTTTGACCTGATGATAGAAATTGGTTCATGTAGCCAGTGCTTCCCCTCAGTTAGGCAGACAGCAAGTGTGAAATTCCCTCCTTGGTTAGCAGTAGAAATCACAAGTGGTGAAACAGGGCTTTCAACACACGAAGGTGTTTCTCTGTTATTGTATTATGTAATGTTTTAACCTGAGACTTGCTGGCCATGTGTTACATTATTCCATACTTGATTTATTTGAATAAGTTCTTATGTGGTCAGTGTAGGCAAATGGAGTTAGATTTGTGCTGCCCTTTTGTGTGGTTTGTTTGTTTGTTTCTTTTATGAACTTTACATGAATACACACTCAATGTGGGTTTATCTATCGGAGTTTGACTGTTTTCTTCTATGAAAAAATGAGAATTCATATTTAGAATAAAAGAAGTTGCTCCACTATAATAGTTACCTTGTAGCTAAAATAAGGAAAGCTGTCTTTATTCACAGATGTGCTTTAACTCAGCAATTGCCTTCTTACATTTAAAAAAATACACATTTTGGCTCAATCAGGAATCCAAATGTGAAATACAGCACAGAGAACTATCACATGCAGTTATGGCCTTCTCTGGAGGACCAAGGAATAGATTATATTCATTCACATGTGGCTTGCTTCCAATCCTGGAAGTCATTATTCAATACATTTCAATAATACAAGTTTTAAACATATTTTTATTGCATTTAACTTGTTTGAAGGCCATTGAACAGGAAAAAATACTAAATGTGAATAAAGGCTAAAGCATTTTAGAAATGCCTTTTGATAAATCATAAGGGGAACAATTTATCTCCCTCTGTCTGCCTCCTGCCCTTCTGTGAGGAGATTCGTCACAGCTGGAAACCAGGCTTTCTTGTGACATGTCTTTCACCTCCTGAGAGGCAGTAGGCACCATGTGTCAGCATGCACAGCGTCCTCTGCTGAAGTCTTGCAGCCGTTTTGGTCAGGTGTGCAGAACCCCAGACTATGAAAGTTGAAACTGTTATGAGTAACAGGGAATGGGCTGGCAGGAAGTGGATTGCAGGTGTTCCCCTTTGAGTAAAAACTGTTCTGTCAAAAAAACTACCATGTGTTTGCTATTCTTGTTCTGTCACAGGGAAGGTCATATTGCCTAGGTTTTCCTTTTATGCCTCTGCCCTTATAATTTTCCCAAGTAAATTCTATTTTATTTAAGATAAAATTATAATATCACTTCTAAGGTTCTTTATTTTCAGAATATCTCCTGTGGGAGGTTAGGGGCTCACTAGTTCAATCATGCAGAAATGTAACAATGTAGTCAAGAGCTTAATTTAAGAGACATCAAAAGAAACACCTTTCATTCTTACCAGGTTTTCCATAGTACTCTAGTCATATGGAATGTGTTTATAAGAATATTCATGTGTGCCGGGCATGGTTGCGCATGCCTTTAATCCTAGCACTTGGGAGGCAGAGGCAGGCGGATCTTTGTGAGTTCAAGGCCAACCTGGTCTACAGAGCGAGTTCCAGGACAGCTGGGGCTACAGGAAGACCCTGTCTCAAAAAGACCAAAAAAAAAAAAAAAATGTATTGCCTGCATGTAGGTAAGTGCACCCATGTTGTGCGGTGCCCAAGTTGATCAGAAGAAGGCATCAGATCCCCTAGAACTGGAGTTACATATGGTTGTTAGCCATCATTGGGTGCTGAAGCTGAACCCTGGTCATCTGCAAGAACAGCCAGTGCTCTTAACCAGTGAACCATCTCTCCAGCCCTCATGTGTATTCTTTTCTCTCTAATTTGATTGTGGTAGGTGACAGGGCATTAAGTTATTAGCTTCTGTTGTTAGTTTCAGTTTCTTATCATTACATCTATTGTCTCATAACAGTTTGAAGAGCAATCAAAGTATACTGGTAATATGCAGAGTGTATCTACTGATAGTCACTTGATGTTGAAACTAAGGCTGTGACATCCCAGATACTCAAAAAGCAAAATGATGTGATGTTGTACTAAAGACCAGATAGCAGACATTTACATTTGGAAAATTTAAAGAAAAAATTAAGTTTATTTTATTTTATTTTAATGTATATGAATATAATGCCTGCATGCATGTAAGTACACTCATGTTATGAAATACCCGCAGAGATCAAAAGATAGCATTGGATCCCCTATAACTGGAGTTATAGATGGTTGTTAGCTGCCTTGTGGATGATGGGAACCAAACCTAGGTCCTCTTTAAGAAAACGCAGTGCTTTTTACCTGCTGAGCCATCTCTCCAGCCCAACGTACTTAAAATTTTTACCACCCATATCAGATGTTTTAAAATTTTCATAAATGTTGTTGTTCTGTTTATAAATCTATGTTTTGAAGTTGGTTTAGGAGTCTCTGCCCATTTTCTCACTGCTTCACAACAGATTCCCAAACAGGAGAGCTTTGTGAACCTGAGGTAGAAAAACATGTTTCATTTGATGGGCTAGAAAAAGACAAAATTCAACCAGACTTGAATCAAGTTATTTTGTTTGCGTCCCTTCTTATTTTATTTATTTGCCTATTTATTTATTTATTTATTTATTTATTTATTTATTTATTTATTTTCTCCATCTTGGGAAAAGTTTGACAGGCAGGTCCCAGTGTTGATGAAGTTGTTAAGCTAATGTTTATTATGACCTATTGGCCTCTACTGCTAGAAATGCAGAGAAATTGAACATCTCAGACACTACATGGAATCAGGAAATAAGAAAGCTTGCTGTCCAAGATCATCATGCTTGCTATGTCACTAGAGACGCCCAGCCTACCATGGAGCAGAATCTCACATCATCTCTATCATGTCTTTCTTGGCTAGAGGTTTTCTAAAGGTAATTTGTGAACCAATAGTATCCTACTGTTAAAATCAGCAAAAGTAATTGTAAAGTGATTTGAGGTCTTGAAGGAAAGAAAGGAGTTAAAGATGATTACCAGGTTCCTTTACCAAATCATTTTCTAATCCCTGATAAGCTAATTATTGTGCAAAATATGAAGTAGCTACAGTGGTTATGAGTTTATGACTGAGTAATAATAGCTCATATATATATGTATATGATGGCATATATATCATATGTGATAACTTCTAGGAGAGTTGGGAGAAGCTCAGACACTAGAGCATTATGGGAACTCCTTGCCCATCTTTACTTCATCATGTTCTTTAGTCTGTGAGGACAGGCACAGACTCCTGCTGTCCTGTTATCTCACTGTTTTCACTGCTTCATTTCCCTTCTCTTCTAGCTCAGTATCTCATATTTCTCTGGGGAAAAATCAAAACCTTATTAAGGTATATCCTCTCTCTCTCTGCTCTGCTTCTCACCAGTTGCCTACCTCTATGCTTACTCACATGCCTCGTCTCTTGTGGTCATTATGGAGACACTCAAGCACCCTTGTCTTGGGGAGCCCTCTCTGTGGGCTGCTTCTGATATCATTTCCTCTCTTCAGAGATTTCAGCCTACTTCACTGGGTTAGTCAAAAATAAAATTGAATCTGGTAATTTCCATCCCTCAAGGAAAATCTCCCTGACCCATTATTCCTGTCCAGGTACCAAATAATCAACACCCGTAGCAAAACTTCTTTTTTTAAAAAATTAATTAATTAATTTATATATATATATAATCAAATCTAGACCCATGTCCCTTCCCCCCCCTCAACCCCCCACCCCCCGAGAGTCATGCATTCTGTATCCAACAGGCCTTTTCGCTTTTCAATTCTCTTTCTCATTTTTTCATCTCATTGCTCATTCTTCAGTATTCTCTCCAGGTGGAAGTTGAACTGTTTTTAGCAGAAGTTCACTGTTTATTAGTTCTTTTGATGCAGTCCTCCTGTTCTGTTGTTGTTGTTGTTGTTGTTATTCCCAGTAAATGCAATCCGCTTTCAACTGCTGGTTTGGAACAAAAGGCTCAAATGGGTGCCAGCACAAAAATAAACTTACAACTAGGTAATTGAACTAATCCACAGATGATGAGAATCCATTCATCGTTTTGTTTTTTACTGGACTGTGTTACTATCTCACTGCAACGACGTCAATCAGATTGTCCACTAGCTCCAGCCACGTTGCCTGCAAAAGCTCATGATGTCCGTACTTTTCGTCTTTACTGCTATATAGAACATCCATTGTGTAGATGTACCACCATTTTTTTCTTTCCTTATCCCGATCAGTTGAGGGGCATTTGGGGTTGGTTGTTCCAGCTCCTTTGCTTTGTGAAGGAGAGCTGAAATATAAACAGGCTTGTGCATGTTTCTCTTGGTGGGGGTAAGTCTTGAGGGTACATGCCTAGGGTGGTAATGCTGGGTCGGGTGGCAAGTTCATTCCAAGTCTTCCAAGGTTCTCCACACTCACGCTTGTCTTCCATAGTGGCTGCACAAGTTTTACATTTCCCCACCATCCCCCCAAGTGGATGAGGTGGGTTCCGTTTCCCCACACCTCTCTTAGCACTTGTGTATCATTTGTTTTCTTGATTCTAGCCCATCTTAATTGGAGTAAGATGATAGTCGTAAAGTGGTTTTTGATGTGGCATATCCTTAATGATTAGTGATGTTGAACACTTCTTCAGTGTTTTCGTCAAGCCATCTCTAATGTCCTCACATTGTGAAGTCTCTGTGTAGCTCTTTGCTCCATCTATGAGTGGGTCATTTGTTTTCTTTCTTCTTTTGTTGTTTTCTGAGTAGTGTTATATATTCTGGAAATCAATAGCTTGTCAATGTATCTGCAGTGAAGGTTTCCGCCACTCTGTGGGAATTTCTCTTCACGTCCTTGATTTTTTTTTTTTTTTTTTTTTTTTTTTTAGTTTAATGAGGTCGCATTTTTCAATTGTCGACCTTATTCTTGTGCAGCAGCTGGTTTCTGATGCGGAAGTCCTTTTTCTACAAACCTTTTCTCATAGTCTGCTGCAACTTTTTCTTCTATCAGCTTCAGAGTTTTGAGTTTCACGTTGAGGGTCTTTGATCCATCTGGAGGTGACTTGTACAGGGCGAGAGGTAATGGGATTAATGTCATTCTTCTACAAGTGTGATGCAGTTTTGGCCAACACACTTGCTGAAGATGCTGTCGTTGCTCCATTGTGTCTTCTTGGCCCCCTTGTCAAATATGAGATGGGCTGAAATTGTATGTCTCAGGTTTGGACTTAGGTTTTTTCCATTGGTAAATCTGTTTTTGTGCCAGTACCAGGCTGTTTTATGACTCTAGCCCTAGTGTAAGTTTGAAGTCTGGTAGTAGAGGATTCCCCCTGTGTAGCTCTTTTACACTCAGGGTTGTTTGGCTATTCGGGGTCTTTGTATTTTCCAGAATGGAATTAGGGACTCTTTTTTTCTAAGCCTGTGAAGAACAGTCTGTGGGATTTTGATTGGAATTGCGTTAAAATCTATACAAGAGTTTCAGTGAAATGGACATTTTTTAGATGTTAATTTTCCCAATTCATGAGGCATGTGGAGATTATTTCCATTTTCTAGATGGTTTCTTCAATTTCTTTTTTAAAGTTTAAAATTTTATTGTTAGAGACTTTTGGTGTCTTTGGTTAGGTTTGTTCTTAGGTATTTTATTGTATTTGAGGTTATCGTAGTGGGAAAGTTCTCTCTTTGAATTATTTTCCAGTTCCTATATCTTGGTGTAACTAGAAAGGCCTTGATTTTTTTTTAAGTAATTTTGTACCTGGGCACTGGTGTGTAGACTTAATCTCTAGAGATTTTCTGGTTGGAGTTTTTAGCATGCCTTAAGTAAACAATCAATCAATCATCAGCAAATAGGATAGCTTGCTACTTCCTCTTTTCCAATTAGTACTCCTTTAATTTCCTTTTTGCCTTTAGTTGCTCTAGCAATGGTTTTCATAGCACTATATTGTAAGAGGAGTGGGAAGGAGCAGCCTTGTTTGAGTCGTCCTACCTTTAAAGGGAATGTTTCTTCATTTTCCCCATTTACGGATATGATTAAGTATGCTTGTGGTTTCCTGTATATGGCTTGATTACATTGAGGAATGACATCCCCTCCAATCAATTCCTTCTCGGACTTTCTTAAGCATGAAGGGATGCTGGATTTTTGTAAGGCTTTCAGCATCAATTGAGATGATGGTGTGGTTTCACTTTTTTTTTTTTTTTTTTTTTATTTTTTATTTTCTTTTATTCATTTTTTTCTTTTTTTTTTATTATGATGTTTGATGATGTTATTGATCTTCATATGGTGAACCATCTCTGCATCTCTGGTACTAGATCCAAACTGTTCATGAATGGAATGATCTTCTTGATGTGGGTCTGTCATGCGATTTGCCAGTATCCGGCTGTTTAGAATTTGGCATCTGTGTTCATTAGGAGAATGGGTCTATAATCTCCTTTTTGGTTGTATTCTTGCCTGGTTTGGTAATAGAGTGATGCTGGCTTCATAGAAGGAATTTCTGGGAGAATTCCCTCTGTTTTATCTTCTCAACTTGTTTAATTTATTGTTTGTTTGTTTTTTTTTTTTTTTATTCTTGTAAGTTTTTTATAGAATTTGCATGTGAAACATCTGGGTTGCTTTTTTAGTTGGGAAGGTTTCTTATTTCTTTTTATCTCATTTCATTCTTGTATTATGCGGTACTGCCGTTAGTCATCTTTTTGGTTTAGCTTGGTGATTCCCAGATTTTCAGATATTCCATCCATCTTCTAGGTTTTCAAACTTGGTAAGACTAGGTTTGAAGTATTCCCGATATCATTTTCTGGATCTTTTCCTTTGGGTCTATTTGGATATTTCCCTATTTCATACAGTGTATTTGGATTGGAATTTTTTCCTTCTTCTTCTTTTGGGTGTAACTTGGGCTGAGGTCCAGTCTATTTGTTTATCTTTTCAAAGAATCCACTTTGGATTTCATTTGATTTTTTTTTTTTTTGTGTGTTCGTCGTTTTAAGTTTCATTGATTTCTCTTCTGTTCTTTGTTATTTCTTACTGTGTGGTTGCGAGTTAGGGTGATCTGTTGTTGCCTGTCAAGTGCTTTTAGCTGCGCAGTGTTAATGCTTCACCTTGGGCATCGTTCTCTTTTCATGTAGGCACCCAGGGGCTATAATACTTCCCTCTTTTAGGACGCTCTTTAAAGTATCCCATAGGGTTTGTTGTGTGGTATTGATTGTCATTGTCATTCAGGTTCCAGGAATGTTTTTATTTCTTTTGTCTTCCCTTGACTCCATTCATTTATTCAAGAAATGTGTTGTTTAGTCTCCAGTGTTCTTGAGCAGTAGGGCTTATTCTGATGGTGTGTTGAGCTTTATTGCACTGTGGTCTGAATAAATGCATGAAATTATTTCACTCTTTTTGTATTTGTTGAGGTTTCTTCTGTTGTCGCCAGTAGATGGGTGACCATTTGGAGAATGTTCTGTGGGGTGCTGAGGAGAAAGTGTATTCTGTGGTATAGGGTGAATATTCGGTAGCGGTCTATGAGCCCATTTGGTGTATTATATATCATTCAGTTCAGCATGTTCTCTCTGTTTTTTATTTGTCCAGTTGACCTGACCAAAAGACTCAGTGGGGTATTGAAGTACACTACAATGGGTGTGCTGGGTTTAATCTGTACGTTGTGGGTCCTGAGAGAATTAGTCCTTTATAAATTTTGGTGCACTTGTGTTTGGTGCATATATGTTCAGAATTGTGAAATCTTCTTGTGAGTGTTCCTTTGATAAAATGTAATGACCGTCTTTGTCTCTTCTGATTCTTTTCTTTGAAGTCCTGATTTTGTCTGATATTAAAATAAGCAAACCTGCTTTCTTTTTTTGGTACCATTTGCTTGGAATATTTGTTTTCCATCCCTTCACTTTAAGGTGCTGCCTGTCCTTGAGGTAGATAATGATTTCGTTGTAGGACTACGATAAGGGATGGATTCTGGTTCCTAATCCAATCTTCCAGTCAATGCTTTTGATTGGGGAATTTAGTCCCATTATATTTAAGGTTATGATGATAGGTTTGTGTTTGCTTTCCGTTTGCCTGTAGTTATATTCCATTTTTGGTTTGGGTTTCGGGTTTCTACTACTAACTTCTGCAGTGTATGCTTTTTATTGATTTCTCTTTTCTAGGGGTGGCCTGGGGTTGGTGCATCCTTTCTTTCTTCTGTCCTTTGAAAATTGCTTCAATTATTCTCTGAAGGGTTAGTTGTCCGGACATGTATTCGTTTGTTATTTTTTTTTTTTTAATTTATTTATGTGTATGAGTGTACTGTCTGCATGCAGGTCTGTGCACCCGTGTCGTGTAATGCCGCGGAGGTCAGAAGAGGGTGTTGGATTACCCTGGAACTGGAGGTCTCCTGGAATTGGAGTTTCAGACGGTTCTCGGCCGCCATGTGGGTGCTGCGGATCGAACCAGGGTCCTCTGTAAGAGCGGTCGGCGCTCTTAACTGCTAGGCCATCTCTCCAGCACCCGGACATGTATTCTTTCAAGTTGCTTATGTCATGGAAGGTTTTTCTCTCTCCTTCAAGTATAATTGACATTTTTGCTGGGTATAGTAACCTGGGTTGGCATCTATTGTCCTTTAACACTGGGGATGCTTTGGTCCACGTTCTTCTTGCTTTCATAGTTTGCATTGAGAAGTCAGTTGTAATTCTGATAGGTTTCCCCTTATAGGTCACTTGTTGTTTTTCTCTTGTGGCTTTAAGGATTTTGTCTTTGTTTTGGGTGTCTAGTGTTTTCTTCTCCTTCCTCTATTCCTATGATGCAGAGGTTTGATCTTTTCATAGTGTCCCACAGTTCCTGGAATTGGAGTTTCAGATGGTTCCCAGCCGCCATGTGGGTGCTGCGGATCGAACCCTGGTCCTCTGTAAGAGCGGTTGGCGCTCTTAACCACTAGGCCATCTCTCCAGCCCGACATCCCTATCTTTAATACCAGCTGGGAGGATAACTCCACCCCCACAGCCACAAAAGCCAATTAAGCCAAAGACAACTGGATTAACAGATTAGCTAGGTTAAATCAATCAACAATCAGCCTTGCTGAAGCACCCAGTTCCTACCTGCCTTCCTGAGCTTCTGCTGGTCTCAGGAGATCTCCAAAACTTCTATCTCTGTGTTATGAGTTCAGCTTCCATCTTCCCGTTCTTGTACCTATCTAAAAGAACTTCATCCTTATTTCATTCTTGGTGAGGGCATTAGTCATTGCTTTTTTTGTTTTTTTTTTGTTTGTTTGTTTGTCTTTTTTGTTTTGTTTTTTGAGACAGGGTTTCCTTGTAGCCCCAGCTGTCCTGGAACTCACTAACTCACTATGTAGACCAGGATGGCCTTGAACTCACAGAGATCCACCTGTCTCTGCCTCCTGAGTGTGAGTGCTGGGATGAAAGTTGTGCACCTTCTTTTGTAGTTGTCCAACTCCAAATCCTATTGTCACCTGACAGTTGATCATTTTTTCCAGTTTAAGGTCTTTCTTCATTCAACTTTTTTGACTAATCTTTAATAATCCTTCTTGTTCTCCATTCTCATTGTGCCACTGTCAGTTGTGTTAGTGTCTTCATAGTTCTGCCTTGTTCCTCCTGTTGTTGTTGGAGGGCCATAGAGTTCAATCATTGTATTGCTTTTGTTTTCGTGTGTGTGTGTGTGTGTGTGTGTGTGTGTGTGTGTGTATCTGTCTGTCTGTCTTATACTTCATAAGTTCATAGATTAGGACCTAACATGTCAGTCTTTGAGCTGAAGCCTACAATACAAATTGGTAGAATAGCATATCTTCTATGAAGTGAATATTGTGAATTAAATTAGAGATAGGAAACCAGATCCCATGGTGTTTGAGATTAAGCAAACAACCTTCCCTCCCTTCTTTCCTTCTTTCCTTCTCTCCTTCTTTCCTTCTTTCTTTCCTCTCTTTCCTCTCTCCCTCCCTCCCTCTCTCCCTCCCTCCCTCCCTCCCTCCATGTGGTTGCTGGGAATTAAACCCATGTCTTGTACAAGAACAGCAAGTGCTCTCAACTGCTGAGCCATCTCTCTAGCCCCTTGGTACCTAACTTGTAGGTACTTAAATAGGAGACTGGTAACAGAGAGAGAGTCAGAGGCTAGGTTTCTTAAGAATGGCTTTCCGTTCTGGAGAGATGGCCTATCAGTTAAGAGTGCCGACTGCTCTTGCAGAGGACCCGGGTCGATCCCCAGCACCCATATGGCAGCTGAAAACCGTCTTTAACTCCAGTTCCAGGGGAATCTGATGCTCTTTTCTGACCTCCGGCATTGCATGACATGGGTGCACAAACCTACATGCAGACAGTACATTCATACACATAAAAAATAAATTAAAAAATTTTTTAAAATTAAATGTTTTTTCTTTTTATTTTAATTTATTGTTTTACATATATTTTTTGTACAAGAATATGTTACAAATTGAATCTATACCTGTGTCCCCATCCCAACCTCCCGACCCCACCTGATTCACCCTTTCAGTCAGTTCTTTGATGCATTCTTTTCTGTTGCTGGTGGTGTTATTGTTCTTTCCATTATGCATCACTCCCAATAAGAAATATTTACAACTAGCTTATTCGAGGTAGCATCCACAGATGAGGGATATCATTCATTATTTGTTTTTCTGGGACTCTGTTACTTCACTTAACATAATGTCTTCCAGTTCCATCCATGTATCTGCAAAGTTCATGATGTTATCTTTTAAATTTGTTATTTTTGTATGTGTATGAATGTACTGTCTGCATGTAGGTTTTGCACCCATGTCATGCAATGCTGCGGAGGTCAGAAGAGGGTGTCAGATTCCCCTGGAACTGGAGTTGAAGACAGTTCTCATCCACCATGTGGGTGCTGGGGATCAAACCTGGCTCCTCTGCAATAGCAGTCAGCGCTCTTAACCACTAGGCCATCTCTCCAGCCCTGATGTTGTCTTTTTTTACTGCTGCATAGAACTCCATTGTATAGATGTACCACATATTCTCTATCCACTCATCAGTTAAGGGGCATTTGGGTTGGTTCCAGCTTTTTGCTATTATGAACAGAGCTGCAATAAACATAGCTGTGCATGTATCTCTGAGGTAAGAAGAGTCTTGTGGGTATATACCCAGGGGTGGTATGACTGGGTCAGGTGGTAAGCTCATTTTGAGTCTTCCAAGGGTTCTCCACACTGCTTTTCATAGTGGCTGTACAAGTTTACATTCCCACCAGCAATGGATGAGTAAAAAATTAAATGTTTAAGAAAGCTTTTAGTCTTAATATGAATAGAATATGTGCATTGGCCTTTGGTAGTTGAAAGTACATACTAAATCAGAACCCCAGTTTCAAACCCAGATTTCCATGGTGCTTAGCTGTATGGCCTATGCCTTGTGAAGTTTTGCCTTTTCCCTTTGAGAGGATTACAATCAATTCATCATATTATTTTTATACCTTCTTGGTATTAGCTCCTAGCTTATTATTCGTCCCACTCCCCTTCTCCTCTTGTCTTCTTCCTTCCTTTCCTTCCTCACCTCTTCCCCTCTCTTCTCAGTCTCCTTCCTTCTCACTCTTTTGCTAGTTCTTTCTCCCCTCCTCGTTTTCCTCCCTTTTCTCTTCCTTCTCCTTTCCCCTTTCCAGTTCCTCCTTCCTCCTTCCTCTAGCCATTATACTGTTTTCCATACCTGCTATACAATTGTCATTCCTACCAGTATTCACAAAGAATCTGTTTTCTTCTAAATCCTCAATAACACGTTTTTTACTCTTATAATTGGCTAATTACATTTTAATAGTAGCCATTCTGATGTGTATGAGGTATGAGAGAGAGAGCCCAGCTTAATTGCATTGTCCTCTTTGTACTAGTACATTTCTTTAATTTTTTTTTTTTTTTTTTGGTGTTTTTGAGACAGGGTCTCCCTGTAGCCTCAGCTGGCCTGGAACTCACTCTGTAGACCAGGCTGGCCCTGAACTCACAGAGATCTGAATGCCTCTGCCTCCTGAGTGCTGGGATTAAAGGCGTAAACCACCACACCCAGCTTCTTTATTTAATTTTATTGTATTTTCTCATGTGGTTCATTACAGTTTTTTGTTGTTGTTTTTGTTGTTGCTGCTGTTGTTTATTTCAGGCCTTACAAGTTGATTTGCCATACATTTTTAAAATTCTTTTCCATGGAGAAAATTGATCCAAAGTATAATAACAGATATTTAATATTAAATGTGTTTACAGGAAACTTTGTCTTTGGGGCAGATATGTTATACTTTATATTTGACAAAAAATTAAAGAGCCAAGTCTATGGTTGTGTTTACATGGTTTGCAAGCTTTGTGGTTTTGCTTTGAGTATTTAAGATTCTACCAAAGAGTTTTCCATTTTATAGGAGGTTGTTTTTCTTCTTCATAGATCATGAAGCATTTGATGGCATGTGAGTTACTGAGATAACTTGTTCTGTACTGTGATGGGCATATCAAATGCTTGGACAGAGAATGTTGAAAGCAATAGAAAGCCAGGGTCTGGGAGTGATACAGGCATTCAGATAAGTAGGCATACAGACATTGCTTGCTGGAATTTATGTTTTTTTGTTTTGTTTTGTTTTGTTTTTTTAATTTTTTTTTTATTATTTATTTATTTATTTATTTATTTTTGTATGTGTATGAATGTACTGTCTGCATGCAGGTCTGTGCACCCATGTCGTGCAATGCCGCGGAGGTCAGAAGAGGGTCTCGGATTCCCCTGGAGCTGGAGTTCTCCTGGAATTGGAGTTACAGACGGTTCTCAGCCGCCATGTGGGTGCTGGGGATCGAACCCGGGTCCTCTGCAAGAGCGTCGGTGCTCTTAACCGCTAGGCTATCTCTCCAGCCCCTTGTTTTGTTTTTAACATGGAAACTATCCTTCTAGCCTTCTTGGCTTCTTTTTTCACTCTCAACAGTATTACAGCCTTCACCACCATTTGGTAGCTACATGGGTTTCACTTGACTTTTCTGTCTCCATCACCCATGTTCTTGAGGGATGGTATATTGATGATAGTCAGGTCAAAAGCTTCCATGTTGTATATGTGCATAATGTGTCTTATCAGCCTGTGGTGGTGTTGGCGCATATTTGAACCATAAGAGTTTGGTGAAAGCAAACTGTACTATATGGTTTATACATCTCCATTCTGCCCCTCTGCCTTAAGTCCAGGCATTCAGATCTCAGAGATAGTATCTGGACCATGAATTCTTGGAAGTCAATAAAGCCAGGATAGGTAGGAAAAAAGCATCCAAGGGACCCCTTTCTGCTCTTTCAGGACCTTTCTCAAAATTCCTTCATCATTGGGCAAATTTCACCCTTTTGCTCATTCATGGACACAGCAGAATTTATGACAGGAAGCTGTATGTCAGTCTGGAAGTAATGTTTTCTTACCAGGATGGTAAGCCAGAAGAGATTTAGAAGTAGGCACAAAGCAGCCTTAATCATAGGGCTTTTAAAAGTTTGATCATATTTTCTTTCTTAATGAGTAACTGCAGTGGGAAGATAATGCATAGTGATGTTACTGGAAACCCCACTGACTGGAGGCAGGGTGGACAGGCAGTTCAGTGAGGAGTGCGGAGATGCCCTGCCCACCTCTTAACTTCCTTTGTGTTGTACCTTTCTCTGAGGTAGGCTTTCATCAGGATGGATCTCTGGTGTCCCTTTGTTAATTTGCTTTAATACCTTTTCTTTTGTTTAGGTTTGCCATCTGAGGCTCTAAGAAGTTAAGAATCTTCTCAAACACCCAAAGAAAGTACAACAAGTTTAAACCTTCACATTTGGGATTATAGTACTGTATATTCTTTTATTCAGGGTGTGGAAAATATGTTTTTTTGTAGAAAGATCAAGCTTGTCATCTCAATTTTGACATTGTCCTCATTTATATCTTAGGAGTAAAAAAAACTTTCAAGAATGTCTAAATCAGGAAGATGCTGCTTTGTATATGAAATGAATTTTTATTTAAGTTGATTTCAAGTATGATTAAATCATTGACATTTAAGAAGGAAAAAATTCCACAGGGGAACGGACAATGCATTTGACATTTTATGACTAGAGATTTCTGTTATGGTTACTAGAGTTAAATTTATTATGAATTTTGTGAGTTATTACACATGTTTACATATTATATGAAATATCATATATTTCCAAAGTCCTGTCCTGTCTTAAAATTTGTCATTTTTGTTAGCTAGGAATGGTAAAAGTATTTCCAGTGTATAAGGGAAAGAAAATTTTAAGAAAGCAAAACAAAAAAATAGGTTGGGAAGACCAGATTTAGTCTCTTAAACATACATCCCTTGGAATGGAGACAGTCTCAGACTACTGTTAAGCTTGAGCAAGGTATGTTTAGGTTTTTTGTTTGTCTCCATTGTTTTTGTTTTTGTTTGTTTTTTGGTCTTTTTGAGACAGGGTCTCCCTGTCTGGCTGTCCTGTAGACCACTATGCAGACCAGGCTTGCCTTGAACTCACAGAGATCCACCTGCCTCTGCCTCCCAAGTGCTGGCTTGTTTGTTGTTTTGTAGTACAGTATGCCACTGCAGCTGCACAGCCAACCTGGACTCACATCTTTCCAGGTGTTCTTAGGATCCAAGTGATCCTGCTATTCTTGTGGGAATCTGTGATTATGGAACATATGGTTTCTATGTCCTTTCTCCTCCTTTAGGGAACTGTTGGCAAATTATTGTCGCTAGACCCATGAAGAGAACAAATTTCATTTTAGGATCCAGCTGTCTAGACTGTACCTCTATGGCTCTGCATCCAGGACTGAATCTGTCTAATCACAGTATTGCAAACTCACTCATTAGATCTATGATTATTTTCATGGACTTAGGCTGAGACTGCTCTCAGTAGTGTTGGCTGTCCTTAGAAGCAGAGGTTCACAATGACACTTGAGAGTTTTTGACCCCACAGCTTTGAATTCTTACTATTACTTTCACTCTTAGTCAGTTATGTAACAACCAAGCCCAGGCTTGGCATGCATTATAACCAGAAGGCAGAATAGCAGAGACTCAAGACCTTGAGTAACCTTATTCTCAGTCAGCAAGAATGAGCAAGGCACTGCTGAAGGTACTGAGAGTACAGTTAAAATGATAAAGACCAAGTTCATGTTCTCTAGATAGCTTAACTTCAAATGGGATACAGTCAATAAAGAGATGAGTCAATAAATGGGTAATTGTGGTTAACTGAATGGGGTAATGGCTGAGCTAGTGATGGGGAGTAACACTAATTTGATTCTTTTGTCAAGGCCTACCTCCTGGAAACACTAACTTATGACCAGGATTCTGCCTGACACAAAGATGCTGGCTATGTCTAGAGGGAGTTGGTGGACAGGCCCTGAGACAGGGTTTTGCCCCTTAGGTACATAGCAACCAGTGCAAGACTGAGACAGTGGTGGGGGTTGCAGATAGGTGAGCAAGGTCAGCCTGATGATCTTGCAGTATGAGCAATCAGTCTCTAGTAGCCTTACTTCTTAGAAGTGAAGGCTGTGGCATTGGTTCTCACTGCACATTATGGTGACTGAGATCCAAAGGTAGAAGTGGGGACAGGATTGTGGAGGCAAATGGGCTACTCAGAGGTGGCTGGATGGGGCTTGCTCTGGAAGGGATGTGAGGGTGAGGGCATGAGGAGAAGACTAAGGGTGGATGGTCTCTAGGTTTGTGCTTAAACTCACCAAGTAAATGATGATTCTGTTTCCTAAGATGGCAAGATGGAAGGAAAAGCATGCTTGGAAGATGGCTGGCATGATATCCCATGCTTTTTGAATACATAATATTGAATTAGATGTCTTTTGGACATCTAAGTGGAGATCACAAATAATTTTCAGCTTGCATGGCTGTGGTTCTTAGAATTGAATTCAGGAACAATCTTGAAAAAGATAAACTCAATTTATGAATATAATGTATAGATAAAACAGTTACAGATATCTGCAGCTCAATTTTGTTTCCATTTAGGAGAAAATCTGCCCTGATGAGGCCTTCTCATGAGCATGACCCAATTTCTTCATTCATTAGGTGCTTTATGTCTAAAAGATGGGATGACTTGGGTGTGAAGAAATTCCCACCCTCCATTTTGTATCTGACTACTCTGGGGTTTTGGAAGAAATGAAGATGGAGGTCTTTGAGTTTCACCATCAACCCTTTGCTGGGTACCCTGTTTTAGGTATCCAGGTTTCTAACTATCTACAAATACTTGCCATCTTCAAAAAGTTGTTTATTTGATTTTACCAGAAAGTTATGTTTCCTATTTACATAGGACAGCAGAGATATATTGTATACTACTTACAGACAAGGATATTCAGATGGATTTGATGGCCTCCTTGCCAATGTAGGGTGTGTGTGTGTGTGTGTGTGTGTGTGTGTGTGTGTTTAATAGCAGCTAGGACAGGAGCAACATCACACTACCTTGCTGCTTCCCTGGATCATTGCTTTCCAATTTTTAGTCTTGTATACAATTCACCTGTTCCTCCCATTTTTTTCCACTATTGTTAGTCTGATACATGTTTTCCTTCTCTACTCGGATGCTCAGCCGTATTGACTATAAATATCCAAATAGGCATGTCTCAGCTTCTCCTTTGCTTTATGCTCACTTCTAAATGTATATGCTTCTGTCCTCATCTGTATCTCAAATTATTAAAACTGCTCTCTGTTCCTAGAAGATATACACTTTGGACTCATCCTTGACTATCTCTTACATTCTACATCCAACACTGAGATCCTGAGTAGATTCCTAGTTTGATCACCTCTAATCTTACTGTCATCGCACCTCTAACTTGTATTCCCTGCCTCCTAACTGGCCCTCCTGACCAACTCCTGGAGTTTTCTCTGAATAGCAGACATAATGTTGAGATAGCATACTTTCCTTTAACCAAAGGTATCTCTTTTCTTATATGTGGTGAAATGAAATATCCTTTACCTTACCATCCTGTTGATTTAGAAATAGGGTCTTACTGGAACTCCCTGTGTAGATCTGGATGGCCTCAAACTCAACAGAGATCTGACTGCCTCTGCCTCCCAAGTGGTGGGATTAAAGGTATGAGCCATCATGCCCAGCTATCTTCATATTTTGTTTGGTTTGCAAATCCTGATAAGATTTTTGTAGACTACACAATAAAGGAACCATTATCTAAATGTTTCGTAGACAAAATCTGATCTTGATTCAAACTTGATTTATTCAAAATCTCTATAAACTTATCCTTATGGTTGACAAAATGAGGTTAGGATCAGAGAATCCCAAACTCTTCCTTAGATTTTTTCCTCCACCTTTTTTCCCTAGCCTAAAGTCTATACTAGATCAGCTCAATAAATATTTGCTGAACTTGTGAATGTGAAGATCTTGTCTCACTGAATAACAGCTTCCTAGAAGCCATGTTTCTGTTGTATTTCTTTTAAAAAATACTTTATTTTTATTTTGTGTGTATGACTGTTTGGCCTGCATATGTGTAAGGGTACCCATGTCTTGCAATGCCCAAAGAGGTCAGAAGAGGGCGTAGGATCCCCTGGAAGTGGAATTAGGGATGGGTTATTAGCCACTGTGTGGGTGCTGGGAGTTAAACCCAAGTCCCGAAGAGTATTCAGTGCTCCTCACCATCTAACCATATCTCCAGCCCATTTGTAGATTCTTAACACCTTGTATAGTAAATATAAATTAGCTCCAGTAAACACCTGGATAAAATTCAATTTTGTTGTTTTGTTAAATATATAATTTAACTTAGGCACCAAATATATCTTAGAAAAAGAATTATATGTAATCACTGTAGATAGAAGTGTAGAGTTTTAAGAAAGTCTACCTGATTATACCTAAGCGTTGCCTACAAAGATGTTTCCATTTGGCCCTCTTTTCCTCTCCAGCCTTACTTTTCCCATCCTCCTCTGCCCTTGCCTGCATCAGCCATATGGAGTTCCTTTCATCTCTCCAGTTGTGCAGCCTGTGCCATACTTTGTCCTGACTTCTCACAGCCTGTCTTCTTTTTATGCTTGGGTTTCCACAGATGTGTGACTTGCTCCTATTTCTGCTTGAGTTCTGCCTGCATCTCAGGTGCTCACCTGTGTCATAACACTTCATTCTACTAGAAAACCAAGTTTCTTTCTGTACTCTAAGTTCTTTAAGATACATTGTGCCTTGTTCTTTAAGTAACTTGTTTTCATCCCATTAATACAGATGGACATTCATTAGATCATTTGAAATATATGTCTATTATATATCTTTACTATCAGTCTACTAATGGCTTTTGAAAGTTTGTTAAATTATTAGTTTTATCCTTTTTTGTTTTTTTGGTATTTTTGAGACAGGGTCTCCCTTTTAGTTCCAGCTGTCCTGGAGCTTGCTCTGTAGACCAGGCTGACCTTGAACTCACAGAGATCCGCCTACCTCTGCCTCCTGAGTACTACATGACATGTACTTTATAGCAGTTTTCATTTCTGGATATACTGCAAGTTCAATGACTTGTGCCAGTTTTTTATTAAATATTTTATATAGAATCATATATTTAGAATCATCAAAATGGGATACTTTATGAATGAGAAAAGTGAGGAAGTGCATTTCAGGTTCTTGTTCTTAAGGAATGTGAATAGGTCTGGAGGCTGTGCAAGGATGCGATTTTGGAAGGTCACCAGCCAATAAAGAACATTTCAGTGTTAGGCAAACCTTTTCTGCTTTAGCCTGAATAGACTACAGGAGATCAGGTAAGAAGAAACTAATGGCACTTAGTCATCCAAGGGATGACTGAGAAGCAAGTTCTGAAAGGGAACACCAGAAGGAAGAAAAGCCAAGTGACCCTGATGGATGATTCTGGAGTCAGGCATGTGGCTCAGGCCATCTGTGACCCACATAAAGATGTGCTGCTGCCTTTCAGTGTGCCAGGCATGGAAGTCGACCAAAAGGGCAGAGGAGATCCCAGGGAAAGTGCAAGAATTTCACTCAATTTTAAATAACCTTAGGTCTCTTAAGGTTGACATTATAACCTGAAATTTTCAGTAATTATTAGAAATTTAAGCATTGTAAAATGATGATGATGCTAAACTCCTGTTATTTCAAATGTGTGTGGAATCAACCAGCAGATTTGCTTAATTACCACATATTTGACTGAGATATTTTTAGCTCTGTACAAGCTAGTTTCTACAACTTTATATTTTGGAAAAGCATTGGGAACATGGTTTTCATTAAAACGTAAGAGAATAGCTTGCCAATTTCCTTTGTAGTATTATTGATAAAGCAACTCCTTAGAATTGAGGTATATTTGGTATACTCACTAGATTACTTTTTTCCCTAATTTTTGTTTATTTTTGATGGCATTAAAAATATGAATGTTCTAGCAAGTCATTTTAGCATCTTACTATAATTATATGACTAGATATTTGAGTGGTATTATATTTGAAATAGTCTTAAAATATATAATTTTATTTTGTCAGGAAAGGGTTGAGATTAAGCAAAATAGCATGAATTAAGGGTCTGTCTATTTATTTATTTATTTATTTATTTATTTATTTATTTATTTATTTATTGGTCTTTTCGAGACAGGGTCTCCCTGTAGCCCCAGCTGACCTTGAACTCCCTCTGTAGACCAGGCTGACCTGGAACTCACAAAGATCCACCTGCCTCTGCCTCCCAAGTGCCAGGATTAAAGGCGTGTGCCACCACGCCCGGCAAGGGTCTTTTTAAAAGTATAGGACCAAGGGGCTGGAGAGATGGCCTAGCGGTTAAGACCACTGACTGTTCTTGCAGAAGACCTGGGTTTGATCCCTAGCACCCACATGGTGCCTGAGAGCCGTCTTTAACTCCAGTTCCAGGGGAATCTGTAGCCCTCTTCTGACCTCCGCGACATTGCATGACATGGGTGCACAAACTTACATGCAGATAGTACATTCATACACATACAAGAATAAATTAAAAAAATTTAAAAAAATCTTTTTAAAAGTATAGGACCAATAAGTAATATCAGAACTCAAGTAAATCCACTGGTAAATGAAAGAGATGAATGCAAGAATTTACTTTTAAAACAATTTGGCTACAAAACTGATTTTTTTTTTTTTTTTGAGACAGGTTTCCCTGTAGCCCCAGCTGTCCTGGAGCTGACTATTAGACCAGGCTGGCTTTGAACTCACAGAGATCCACCTGCCTCTACTTCCTGAGTGCTGGGATTAAAGGCATGTGCCACCACACCTGGACTACAGGACGGATTTTTTTATTTTTTAATTCATTAATTAGGGTCTCTCTGTAGCCACAGCTGGCCTGGAACTCACTCTATACACCAGGCTGGCTTTGAACTCATAGAGATCTGCCTGCCTTTGCCTTCCGAGTGCCGGGATTAAAGGCATGCACCACCACACCCAGCAGGATTCATTTTTAAAGGTGATTAATTAATAGGAAGAAAACCTATAACACTTGTAAATGAGGTTTCAGGGAACCTCTCCAAGCAGAGGTGAAATAACTCCCTGAACCAAAAAGTAAACACATGTCAATGTAGTTCTTGCAGGAAACTTAGAATATGTAGGAAATGAATGAACTTTCATGCTTTACCAGAAAATGTTGGGGGATATGTTAGTGAGTGGAAGAGGACACATGTTGAGTAAAATAGCCTGGGCACTATGGGCAGCTCATTGGGGGAGTGTGTGCATTTTATTTGTTGTTTTACTTCATTTTCCTCTTATCTGTCCTCTTATCTAGAGGTAAGGCTCTAACTTGGAGTTCTCCTGCTTCAACCTCCCAATGCTATGACTTATGTCACCAGTGCACTCAAGGCTGCATGTTTAGACTATGTGATCCCTGGGTTTAATTCTAGTATAACAAGGGAGAATCATTATTATTAATTACCATTTTATAAATCCTGAAAAACAAAAATATGGTCATATTATCAAGAAATTTCTGGCCTTCAGTAACTTTAAGCTTAGTCCTCAGAGTTTAAAATAGCACTAGATTAGATACACTGGAGGCCATCATGTCAACATCCTATCCTAACATTTTGTGAACTTGAGCACTGGTCATCATCTATTGAGACACCACAGTGTTGCTTTAAATATTGAACACTTCTGGATAATATAGAAATAATTTTTTTCTTCAAAAGTGGATACAATAAGGGCCTTATGTTTTGCTTTCTTTCATGTTCTTGGTTTTTGTTGTTTTTGTTTTGTTTTGTTTTTTGAGACAGGGTCTCCCTATAGCCCCAGCTAGCCTGGGACTTACTCTGTAGACCAGGCTGGCTTTGAACTCACAGAGATCTGCCTGCCTCTGCCTCCTGAGTGCTAGGATTAAAGGCATGCACCACCACGCCCAGCTTAAAGATGGTTCTTAGCCACTATGTGGGAATTGAACCTGGATCCTCTGCAGAGCAGTCGGCACTCTTAACTGCTGAGCCATCTCTCCAGCTCTCACGTTCTTGGTATTTTATAACAGCTTTTAAGGCTTTTCTTTTGTGAAGTATATAGACATTATTGGCTTAAAAGCCATTTGGGGTTTTCTTTGCAATAGAGTTTGAATTACATTTATAGTTAATTTAAAAATTTCTGTAATGGGAACCTTGGGTTGTTCAAAATTGGGACATAGATACTTGCAAAATGCACCAATTACTTAATTGTATGACATACTGAGTAACATCATTGTTATCTGCAAACAACTGTGTCATTGTATTGTAGAATCCCTCAAAAATAAAAATAAAAAAATTAAAAAAAATTTTCTGTAATGGGAATAAATGAGTGAAATAGCTAAAAACACCTTTCTCCCCATAATTCAAAAGCATCTGCATGGTTTGAGAGGTGGATACCTGGGGATTTAAGTCCCAAAGTTATCTCAGTTGTCTCCTGTCCACCTCTAAATTAGCCACCTCCACCTTTAAACACAGTGTGTCTGCACTTCCTGGTTTCTATGCAGAAGCTCTTTGGTTGGATTGTCTAAGGCTGCAGGTTTCATTCACCAAGAATGAAGAGCCAATTGATATACTTTGCTTTTCAGTAAGGCCCTGTTTTTAAACCCCCTCCCCCAAAGACCAGTAAGAAACTGTCAGTGAAAGAGACAACTCCTCCTGCCTTCTTCCCTTGATGATGAGGATGATGATAATGATGATTATGATTATTATTATTTATGAGTGTATTGCCTGCATATAGGTGGGTGCACCTGAGTCATGCAGTGCCAGCTGAGATCAGAAGTGGGCATTACATCCCCTGGAGCTGGAGGTACTGATGCTTCTTAGCCGCCATGAGGGTGCTAGGAATTGAACTTGAGTCCTCTGCAAGAGCAAAAAGTGATCTTAACCTCTGAGCCGTCTCTTCAGCCCCTTGCCTTCTACCTTTAACTTAGCTCTGTCATCTGGTTAATGAAGAAAGTTGTCAACATGTAGTATGTATGTCTGCTGTCAGCAAATTGCAGTGTGTGACTGGATTCTGTTCTCCTGTCAGCGAAAATATTCTCCAAATTCTTAAATGAAAGAAGGAATTTATTTTTTATTTAAAAACTTTCATTTATTTGATGATATTTACAAAATGTAATAAATGCAAACTCCACCTCCAAGAGCAGAATGTTCTTACATCCTCCCCCCACCTCCTGTGGGAAGTCTTTTCCAAGTTATCTTTTTCCTTCTGCCATTTGACAATTTATTTGACTGCCTCCTGGATTTTCTAGCTAGACTTTTACTGAACCATTTCCTTAGTAGTAGGGCAACATCTTTTTCTAATTCTATAATTTGTTTCTATAGAAAAATTCTGCTGTAAGATCTTCATAATTTATAGCATGACAAGTCTGAATTCACATAAAACTCTTGACAGTCATAAACTGTTTCTGGGCTGGAGAGATGGCCCAGAAGTTAAGAGCATTGCTGCTTTTGCAGAGGAACTAGGATCTGTTTCTCATGACCACATGGCAGCTAACAACCATCTGTAACTCCACTTCCATGAAATTGGATGCCCTCTTCTGGTGTATGAAGACATTGCAAGACACAGGTGCACTTACATGTATGCAAAGCACTCATACACAGAAAATAAATAAGCTAAGCAAAGTAACTTTCTTTTTTTTTTTTTTTTTGTCTTTTTGAGACAGGGTCTCCCTGTAGCCCCAGCTGTCCTGGAACTCACTCTGTAGACCAGGCTGGCCTTGAACTCACAAAGATCCGCCTGCCTCTGCCTCTGCCTCCCAAGTGCTACGATTAAAGGCGTGCGCCACCATGGCAAAGTAACTTTCTAAACAGTTGTTTCATTTCATATCTGAAGACCATAAGAAAAGCCCAATAGTGAAAAGAATTTCAAATATTGAGATTTGAGCATTGCCTTGTCATGGCAGATTCTGGTTCCTTCAGATACAACGTAGTATGAAAGCTATCAAGTACTTGAGAACTCTTGATGCAGTACAAACAGTAAGACTCTACTCAGCCCTCAGTATGATTCTGAATGCTTTGTGTGTACTTGCTGACACTTGGGACATTTTCATGATGGGAAAAATGATGCTCTCAGTTTTATTAGCTCTACTAGAATTCCACAACTGATTTATCAACTTCCATGAACATTGTGTCTTTTGCTTCATGTATTTTCAAAGAAGCAAGAAAATGAAAATATAATAAAGCAATTAAATATAGCTATAAAATGTTTTATATATAAATATCTTACTTGCATAAGCTTTCTTTTTCCTCCATCATAAAGCTCTTATATTTGGAAGAGTATCAGCCAGAGGTATGACATAAGACTGACAACATCTTCTTTACTCTCCTGTCCCATTTCTAACATCTGCAGAACTGAGAAGCCCAGCATGTGTTCCTCTTCTCAGTCTTAATGTGGGACGGGTTCAGAGTAGAACTTAGATTTCTGTATTTCTCTCTGAAACTTACATTGCCTTAGACAAGTCTCTAAGCCACAGACTGACTTTCTTTTTTGCAATATAAGCATCAATATGAGATTTTTTCAAAGATCATTTCAATGCCAAAGCATGGATTTAACCCACTTATCAATCAGTTACATTGTTATGTTGATTCTTATGTGACTTTAGATGAGATACTTTGCTTTTCTTGTAATAGTTTTCATATATAAAACAGGAGTTTGGGGCCAGCTGTGATGGTGCCCACCTTTATTCCCAGCACTTGGGAGGCAGAGGCAGTAGGATATCTGTGAGATCGAGGCCAGTCTGGTCTTGGCGAGTTCCAGGCCAGCTGTGGCTACAGGTAGATTCTGTTTCAAAAAAACTAAACCTGAACAGTCAAGACAGATTTCCTTTTTTTGGTCTTGGTACATTTTATTGGGGAATAAGTACATTTTTTTGTTGTTTGGACAGGCACTAGCCAGTTCAGAAGAAAAACGTTTTAAAAAAATATATTTTGTATTTTAATTTATATATTAGATAATACTATAATAAAATGTTTGGGTATAGTTTTAATAGAATAAAAATGAATATTTTCAGGTTACAAAGACCCCCCCCCATCATTGTTTATAAAATCACTTTTTTTTTGCAGCTTATTCAGTGTGGTAAGTATATTCCATGACTGGTTATGTTTGACTCCTATTGCTCTAATGGTCAATGGAATTTATTTGTGTGTGTGTGTGTGTGTGTGTGTGTGTGTGTGTGTGTGTGTTTGAGACAGAGTCTCCCTGTAGCCCCAGCTGTCCTGGAACTCACTCTGTAGACCAGGCTGGCCTTGAACTCACAAATATCCGCCTGCCTCTACCTCCCAAGTGCTAGGATTAAAGGCATGTGCCACCATGCCCGGCTGCTCAGTGGAATTTTTTAAAAGCCCAACTTTCACAGCCAGTGCCTTAGAGGACTAGTGTGTTGGATTCTTTAGGAATGCCAAATAAAAGAAGGAATTTTGAGTATCATGCATTATATCAAAATTAGAGAAGGATCAGAAATAAATGATTTTGGGGAAAAGTGATCTTCTAGAAATTACACATAAGGTTATAGAATGTTATACAAAAAATAGTTTTTTTAGGACAACTGGTACTAAAAGGGAGACCCTGCCTCAAAAATACCAAAAAAGGGAAAAAAACAAAAAATAGAGGTTTTTTTTTTTTTTTTTTAGATCTATTTTGTTTGAATTAAAAAATTGGGGCATTAAAGTTTAAAAATACAGAAGTACCTAAATTTATAGTCTTTTGCCACTTCTGTTTTATTTAAAGTTGAACATGTGTTTTAACATTCTAGTGAAAACTCAGAAGCTTACTCTTTTTTAAGAACATCAACCCCATATTGAAGGTAGATAGACTGTTGCTCACTTGCCCTTTCCTCTGTTTCTTCAGCATTCTGTATATGCCTTACTTCTGAATCTTCATTATGTAAGGTGATGTCCAAGACATTTTTCCCCACTTATCAATACTCCACTTTTTCTGGATTTGTTATGAGGTTCTTCAGTTCCCTAGAAAGCTAAGGCTGTCTATAGTGCTTCATTAAACATGACCCTGGGTCATGGCATAACTTCACAATCAAATATTGTCTTAAACAGAAAGTATTCATTTGTTCTTTGGATGGATTTATTCCTCAGCAGGTGTGATCTGTGAATCACTTCAACTGTTAATGAGTTCCACCTCTTTGTATATATTTCTGTTACTGGCATTTGTTTTTAAATAGCTAGAGAACATATTTAATAGAAACATTCATAATACAAAATATTGTTATACTATTTTTTAGTGTTTAGAGTCTGATGATTTGAAATATATACTAAATGACTGAACATTTACATATCATTCTTAATGTACATGTTAAATTGTAGTGTTTTACACAACCATGAGATTTTAAGAGGAAGGCCCACTGGAATGTGACCAGATCACAAGGGCAAGAGGTTTGCATGAAGTGTGGTGCATGGCAATTGGTTCTGGTGACCAAGATTAATGAAACTCAGATGGGTTTTAATTAGTACAGCAGCAGTCATCAATTATCTAGTGAACACAAATATTGTTATATTTGGGAAATTCTTGATTTATTTTATTCCATTGGCCAGCAGATTTAGATGAATGTGTTCTCATCATAAGCATTCTGAGAAAAATCGCCAGAGGCCACAGTTTATTATTTCGGACAAAATCATCAAGAGTGAACAATATAGAACAAAATGTTTTAAAGTATTTTCAGCACTCATTTGGAATTTTCAGTGAAATACTTGGCGTGTAAAAGTTGAAAAAAACTTCAGGGCATCCTGGGCAAATTCTGAGTAGTCTTCCCAAGAAGGAAATGTACAGCTGTCACTGTTCAAAAAATGACAGTAGCAGAGGTCAATGCGCATGCACTTGAAGCAGGTTGCAGTCACATGGCAGGGGCAGTATCACGTGGTCATCTCCACCTGTCTCTCAGGGATGTGTTTCAGCAGAATTGACAGCTGACTGAAGTGTTACAACCCAGGAAAGGTCAACTTTTTTTAACATTAGAAATTTTTGTACACACATGCTTACCTACACCAGTGCAAACACACAGGTACTCACATATGTTCATTCTGGATTTACTTTTTACACAAATTTTTCATATGCGCAGTCTTGAAATTACTAAGAAATCTACAAGTATTTAAAGGGAGAGAATATTATTTATACTCTTTAAAAAGGAACATGACACTATTATGTCAAGTTGGCAACCAGATATATCAAACTAATTTAAATTTGAAGCAAATTCTTCCATTATCATTTGAATGAAGACTATCTATAAATAATATAAATTTTATATTAAATATAGCAGTATCATTTTAGAAGGTTTTTCCCCCCCTCTTGCTTTCTGAATTGCTAAGCCATGTAATTTAGTGAGCAAGCTAGTACAACATTTCATAAGAGGGACTCATTAAGCACCAGTACATCCCCCTCACTTTATCATTCCATCCACTTTCTGTTGCCTTCTATTTCCATGAGTAAATAAAGTATAGTCAATTGTGGCTCATACCTTTATTGTAAATTACAAAGCCTACTGTAGTAGCCATGATGGCCATTCCAAAGAACTTCTATAAATCCTAATTAAGGCATAATACAAATCTATCACATACAACATTTCAAGGTCTGTGACAGGATAAACAATTGTTGGTTGGGGTAGGACTATTATATATTCATTAAAATTTTCTCTTTTATTCCATGTGATTTTATCTAGTTTCATCAATAACTTCTTAATGGATTAGTCAAATTAATTAATGCCCTATTAAGGGGAAGGAAGATGTGGCTGATTTCCAGATGTAAATCCTGGTGGTTTGAGCAATTTTTTGAGGAGCCCCACCTGTGTCCTCAAGCTCAGGAAAGGAAAGGGATGTATGAAATGCTTATGTGTCTTTTGTAGATTGAAATGCTTGCTATATCTGATTGTCAGAGCTTGCAATGAACACTGCTAACTAACTCACTGTTGTCTTTGCAACATTCCATAAGAGCTGTATTTTCTGAGCTTACTTTTATGGACTTCATGTTTCATAGAGTGAATCATAGGAAGCTCTCTGTTTTCTTTTTAACACATGGCGGAGCTTTTGTTCACTGAACCAAGGTTCTGAAAAGATTTTGCTTTTTATGCATCCATTTATATGTGATACTATTTTGCAACCAATAATACATCTCACACTTCTGAGTCAAAGAGATATCTTGAGATAGAAATCAGTTCTGTTTCTTTTACATAATTAGGCTTTATTGTTCAAAGTTTTGCTTTTAATTGAACATCTATTCTTTTTCATGAGGTTGGTGGTTTTGTTGCCTCTCCCTTCTTTCCTCCCTCCCTCCCTCTCTCAGCACTGGCAATGAAACCCAGGCTCTCACAGGTTAGGCAAATACTGTACCATTTAGCCACATCCCCATCTCTTTTCATAGGTTATGAAGAATTTGTTATGATCTCTATATTGAGTTTTTAGTGTCACATCCTCAGACCCATGAGGCTTAGCACTTTCTTTCAAAACCATCCATCCAGTTGCCTTTTTTATTGCTATAGTGTATCATCATTTGGCTCACTTGCATATGTTGTTGCTACACTTTTTGTTTCTCCAACTCCCTACCTAAAGATTAAGTGTATCAGTATTTCAAATTTGATGTACTATAGAAAAATCACTGGGTATTTGCAGGCTCTGCAGACAGAGGTTTATGCAAGATCAAGAAGATAAGTGAGAAGAGTGGAGTTGGACAGTTGATAAAAGCATATTTGAGCACTTGTGAATTTAATTTGGGGTCAATAGAAGCTGTTTCTCACATTAAATTGCTTTTTGTAATTAATATTATTTAGCTGCAAGACTTTTTTTGGCTCATTTGTTTTATTGATTTTTGTTTTTGAGACCAGTCTCCCTATAGCCCCAACTGGCCCACTACTTCCTATGTAGACCAGGTTGGCCCTTGTGTCATAGAGATCTGCCTGCCTCTGCCTGACATTACCACCACACCAGGGTAGTGGCTAGACTCCTGACGTTACCTGCTACGATCTTCTGGCCTGTAGAAGTTTGTTTGATGAATGAGTAAGTGTATCCTGGCCTAAACAGGATAGGATCAAAATGAAAACCATACTGCCTTTCCCTGGTACAGGAGATATAGGGTAGTTTTATGACTAAAAGAGCCCTAAGGAGTCAAAAGACTTGTGTTTTACTGGTATCCTGCAGTATATGGAAATTCGGGCCCTTAATATTCATTCCTGAGTTAGTTTATAAGATTATTATTTAATATTGTAGAATTTTTTTCCATAGTTTTTCCTCTGAGTATGTCCCTGATAATTACAATATATGAGTTACCTATATGTAGATGAAAGCATTTAAGAATTATAATTTTACCTTAACAGCTATCAATAATTTCACAGACAATACGAATTTTCATTACTTTGGTTTTGAATATATAAAATATTAGCATAAGAGTTCATGTGCCACTTCTTGTCTAAGCATGAGCTATCTGAGTTTTTGTTATTGTGGGATTTACTTTAGAAAATTTTCTAAAGTAATATATCCACTTAACAGTCTTTACTGTTTTTTTTCTTTTCACTTCATTGCATTTCACTTCATTGTATTCTTTGTTAATGACATACTATTCCATAATAGAACAGTATTCACACATATCTACACTCAGACATTCACTGTGAATATAATATCAAGAATAATGAAAGTACCGAACTCCCATGTTACTCCTAACAGCTCAGTCTTCTCTGACTTCTCTGACAGTGCTCCTTTCCCTATCTTCAGAGGCAACTACTGTCTTGACTTTTAGTAGTCATGTTGAATATGAACTGCAGGAAACTGATAGTAACTATTTATAGCCTCAAAAACTGTTCCTTTCTTCCTGAGCTTTTTATTCTTAATCTGTTATTCTCAACTTCTTTGTTTTTGTTTTTTTAAGAACACTCTGTTTTATGTTCTTTTTAAAAAACTTTATATATTTCCTTAGACACATGCTGATGATAAGCTTAAAAACAACTCCTCCTCTAACAGTTTCTATTGAATTGCACTGATAGAGAATTTGGGCTCGAACTTTGAAATGAAGTGTTCTTAAAGCATTTTCAGATTTTCCTGAGATTCTCTGAAGCTATAGTCTGCACATTAGTTACCTTAATCAGAACTTTTATTCCAGTAGGCTGTATTAATTTCAAAGTAACCGTGCCTAAAATATATGTGCTTTGTTGAAGTTTATTGCTAAAGAATGATATTCAAAATCTGACCCATAATTAAGCAAAAAATAAAAAATAACAATACGTATAAAACATACTAATATTTAATGTATGCATATTATCTTTGTGCATTTATAATCTCTGGAGAATATGTAATCCCACCTAAATTTACAAAAAGTTACATAGTTTTATAAAAATAGCAAGTATATTTTAGCAGATATGTTTTAGGCTTTCATATAATGAATGTACCCTACTGTAAATTAGTATATTTATTTGAAGCCTAGCTTATTTCTTGTTGATGTAGTTGTGAGGAAGGAAGGAAGGCAGAAACACATTACAGTAAGAAGATATTTGGTGGTGTAAGTTATTCTTTTATTCAGTTTAACTTGATACACACCTCATACTGAAAGTCATGTAGAGGGCTGCCACATTATCACTTTGTCAATGTCTATGACAACACCCTAACAATAAGAGTCTTCCTTTTGTTTATAGCACTTAAATGTCTTGGTGATTAGAACTTTTTCTTTCATCTCGAAATAAAATTGTTCTGTGCTGACTTTTTTTTCTAGCAAGGAGAAAGAAATAAAAGCAACCCTATTTCCTATTACAAATTATCATAAATATTGGAGATGCAGATTTTTCTTAGATCATTAGCATATCATGCTGCGACCCACACCAGAATGTACCATTAACAAAGCAGCCTTCATGTAATTAATGTAAATAATATGGAACTACAGCTTGAGTTACCCAGTCAGCCTTGGCAAAAAGCATTTGTCATAACGCATCATCTAAGGAGCTCAGCCTCAATTCAAATTAAACTTCATGGGTTTGCCCCTTTATGGGTTTTCCCCTTTATTTTTTCCTCATGCTATAAATTTCTGTGAAACATTTATGACTATAAATTTCTTTGAAACACCTACATAGGAGAAGAAAGCAATCCAATAAGCTGAAATTAAAATTTTATTATTTACAATGCTTCTGCTGGTGAGGACAATTAGTATCTTCATAACACCAAAAATGTAGATCCTGGGAAGCAGCAAGGCCTTCTCCCTGTCTTTGCAAGTGTGTTCTGTCCTCCTCTGCTGCAGCAAATCTAAAGGATGTTCCTGTCTCCATTTGCTGCTATTGCCCTCTGACTCCAAAACACAGAGGAGCATTGTAAATTTTTCATGAAGAGGTTTCAGTCTGTAAAACAGCAAACAGGAATAATGTTTTAAATGCAATCATTGTCAAGTTTGAACAAAGTAATTTATCAAGAGAGCAGTTTGTACTATATAATAAGTTTCATATATTAATACAATTTTTCATCTGATGTCAGGCTTCTGATTTATGAATAGCCCATGATCTAAGGTGATCATTGAATTATAATTCACGTAATAAGAAGCTGGGAACAAGACCCTGGAACTGCTACCCTGGATTAGCTTCCATGCCACCAAGCCAATTTACTAAACAACCGTGGGCTAAATGATACAGTTTTTCTAATTCAAAGAAGGCACTCGTTAATTAGATAAAGGCTAAAGCTCTCATTATTTTTAAATGATTTAAGAACGGTAAAGATCTCACAGCTTATGCTGAAGCTCTAATAGTGCTCTGCTTGCTGCCTTGTAATAAGAGTATTAAAGACAGATGGGGAAGGCCGGTTTAAACCAATTACAGCATTACATGTGCACCCATAGCGATGACTATCTGTAGGCATATGAGATGCTAATACTGGACATGATTCAGATGACTAAAACAGCATCGATTAATGCAATTTGTGAATACTTTGTTTCCGCTGATTTCAGGAGAAAAATCCCAACTCCGGACTATATTTAGTAGTTCTTGAGATGCTTTGTATTTTCAGGATTAGTCTCACTCATCTATAAAGTACTGAACATTCTGTTACACAAAAAGGTAGGGAAAAATGTTTCTTTCATTTCCTTCCATTTATTGAGCACCTGTTATTAGTACCAGGCATTACTTTAGGTTTTATTGAAGACCACAGCTCATGAAATAGGTGTCCTGTTAGTTATTTTGATTCCTGTGATGGCAAATGTTAATACCTTCTTGAAAAGCAAGTCAATTATATGCCATTAGTTAAAAAAAAAAAAAACCAAATAGAATACATAAAAATTCCTCATCCAGATGCAACAAAGATAAACTGCTGAGCATTTGAGTAATTTTGTCCACACTGCTTTGTCCTATGGTTCCACTTACTCATGTTTTATATGATAACAAATGCATCATATGGTACCTGCTTGTAGAGTCATCATTTTCCTTGATATTTTGTCTGTTTTCTAGTTATTTTTCCCTCCCTTTGGCCTTTTCCCCCCCTCTTCTTTTATTCTCCTCCCTTGGGGGTAATACAAAAATAATGAAACATTTTTGCTGCTTCTTCTTCTTTTTTTTTTTTTTTTGGTCTTTTTGAAACAGGGTCTCCCTATAGCCCCAGCTGTCCTGAACTCACTCTGTAGACCAAGCTGGCCTTGAACTCACAAAGATCCACCTGCCTCTGCCTCCCAAGTGCTAGGATTAAAGGCGTGTGCCACCACACCCAGCTCATTTTTGCTTCTTAACACTCAGTTGTCCGTAAATGTTTTCCTTGAATTTAAAGAACTCCAATTCCAGGAGAATTCCAGTTCCAGGGGAATCCGACACCCTCTTCTGACCTCCGCAGCATTGCACGACACGGGTGCACAGACCTGCATGCAGACAGTACATTCATACACATACAGAAATAAATAAAATTTAGAAAAAATTATTTTTTTATGTGTATGAATGTACTGTCTGCATGTAGGCCTGTGCACCCATGTCATGCAGTGCCGCAGAGGTCAGCAGAAGAGGGTGTCAGATTCCCCTGGAAATGGAGTCAAAGACAGTTCTCAGCCACCATGCGGGTGCTGGGTATCGAACCCAGGTCCTCTGCAAGAGCAGTCGGCGCTCTTAACCGCTAGGCTATCTCTCCAGCCCCTCCACTTTTAACTCTCAAATAAATTTCCCATAGGTACCACAATACTTAAGCTTTGGGTTTTGCCTTTTTCATATTTTTCTCTTTAACTTCCTTTGTGATGTTTATTCTTTTGTTACTGCCATGTTCATTTTCACATTCAGCTGGATTGATCTGTAGGAAACATCTACTTTATAGTAACCTCAAAAGTTGTCATTGGTTGTGCTTTTAGTATGGCTTAATGACATTCCCTTCTTAAGTATGCTTCATGCAGATTGACCTAGTTTTTTGAGAGGACAGATACCATGGTAACATATAAAGGTCCTGCTTTTCTTTGCACTGACCCTGTATGCTCTTGGGGACCTTCAACTCAGAAGATTGACAGGTTGCAGTACACCATTGATTATTGCCTCTACTTTTGTCATTTTCCACTTTTCTTTATTAACACTATCTTTTACATTAGTTCTTCCAAAGTTTCTGGGGTCAACCTTGCAATAAAGTTATGCAAAGTGGGCTTCTACTGTTACAGGAAATTAGAAAGGAAGACTGGGGTATATTTGAAAGATTTCAAATCGCCATGCATTTCCCCAGTGTTGCCTTTTCTTTTCATCTTCCTAAAAAAATTTTCCTTATATGAACAACAAGATATGTTATTAATGGACCTAGAGAAGAACAAGGTATTTGTTATAGTAACTCTTGACCTGTTTAATAAATACTCAACTTGTTTTTATTGTGCTCTGCAGTATACAGCTATGAAGTGTGGTACATAATAAAATAAAAGCAATAACATTGATATTTCTGAGGGATCCATCAGAGTTGACCCGCGGTGGCATATTTCATCTGGTTTGTCTGCTATGAATGTTTGAAAGTTATAGCTGAAATTACTAGAAACAATATTGTGTCTGTGACTTCTGATTGTTTACTATTGTAAGTAGCCTCGTCCTTTGTAACTCTGAAACCTATTCCTATGACAATTTCTTAGTGTTGGTGTCAAGAGACAAATGAAAAAGATGAAATGCTCTGTAGTGTTAGGCAGCAAGGCATTTTAAGTTGAGTCTTAATGGCAATTTTGAGAGGTCAGGTGATTTTTAGGTAAGTATAGGTTAATGTATGTGCAAAGTTTAGGTATATGTTTTATAAAATCAGTAATTTCACTTGAGATGAATTTTGTAAGAAATTAGGAAGATGATTAAAGAGGAAATATAGGTTGGTGTGATGACAGAACATTTTCCCAAGAAAGTGGCTCTTCAGTGTCAATGTAGATTAATATTTGAATTTGCAAAAGGGAAGGTAGTACAGAGAGAGAGAGAGAGAGAGAGAGAGAGAGAGAGAGAGACACTCATGTGCATTTGTGCATGTGTATGTGCATATTGCTCTTCCATTTTTAGATTTTTCCTTACCTCATAGCTGAGCTTTATGTCCTGGTAATCTTTTTACTTCCCAAACACAGTATAGCATCTGACCTTGAGCAAAGTTTGAGAAGCGTTTGTTTACTTAATAAATTATTAATGAAGATACCTAGAATTTTTTTCCATGTAACAGCTTCCAAATAGTCTTGAGACCAGTAAACACACACAAAAGAAATGGTTTCTTCTAATTGGAGTTAAAGTGTTTAGTAAATCCTCTCTGTTGCAATTGCCTGTTTTTTCTCATTAAAAGAAAATGTATTTGTCTTCATCACCCATACCACTTTGAATGCTTTCGTTTACATGAAAGTCACATGCTTGTATTCACTGAGAACTATGCAGTTATTAAAAAGCTGAGACTTTCCCAGGAATGAGTAAGTGGCAGAATCTCAATACTATTATTGCTGTCATTGTTGTTGCTATTAGGGTTTTGATAGAAAAAAAAAAAAGGTGATTCCTCTGTTTTTGTATGTTCATATTGTTTATAGGGATGGAATTTACTTGTGAATATTTTAATGACATTTCTGTCATTGCCAAATTATGAATCAATCTGTATTTTCAGCTTCCTAGAAAGACAAGAAAGCACTAATGTATAAAGTTATTTATTTATTTATTTATTTATTTTTGGTCTTTTTGAGACAGAGTCTCCTTGTAGCCCCAGCTGACCGGAACTCACTCTGTACACCAGGCTGACCTTGAACTCACAAAGATCCGCCTGCCTCTGCCTCCTGAGTGCTAGGATTAAAGGCATGTTGCCACCACGCCCAGCTCAACCTTTTTTTTGTTTTTTTTTTTAAGATTATATAAATTTTGTATGTAATATCTTGGATGGTAGATGTCAATTAGTGGGAGATAACTTTTGGACACTATTTTACCTCTGTGCTGTCCTTTGATGTGATTGTTCTCAATCATTGCACTTTCCTTCATGGAAAGCAGCTGTGAATAATGCATGAATGGCTTGTGATCATACTGACCTCTCAATTTTATAAATAAAAACAGTAGCTAAAACCGATGCCACTGCATTTCTGAATTATTTCAGAGATATTACTATGAACACACATAAGTATCATGAAAGGGTCCACTGTTCAGGATGTGCCTCAGGAGCAATCATCTGTCCGTATCTGTCATGTCCATTAGTTCTTATAGAGCCAAGAATTCTGGGATTGGAAAAACTGATTGGACCTTCAGCAAGTACTCTGATGTTAATCAGCCTAGTGTGCAAGACAGAAAAGCTGATAGTCTAAAATTGCACTTTAAACTAAGACAGACTGTCAGTCTTTAGGAATGGTAGGGAATGGCCTGTTTATGTAATCAGATACTAAACCTGGGAGAAAGCTGTCAGCCACATTCTTATGTAAGCAGCAGGCAAACTGTGCTTTATCTGACAGACAGTGTGTAAATCTGTCTATGCAAAATCCAAATGTTTAGTTTGCTCCTAGTTACTGTAATAATCTGCTTCTTTTCATCTACTACAGCAGTGACATCACTTGGCAGAATGTGCTGCAGAAAGAAGCATAGATAGGCTCTCCTTGTGTCACTCAATCACTCCCTGAGTGACAAGGAGGTACATAGGAATTTAGTGAAGGTTTGCTTTAGCCTGATGGAATAGACAACATGTTCTGCAAAGGAAAAACTTTATTTAGCTTGGCTAGTTTATATTTTGAGAGAATGGGTAGATAGTATCATGTCTAGTTATAGTTTCTGCAAATAAGTAGACTCATCAGTAAACATCAAAAAAGTATAACCAGAAGCAGTATTTTATTTAGGATGCTTTTCTTTGATGCAAATATATAAATCCATTTCTACAGTTATTTTAGTATTTCTTTTTTTTTGGTCTTTTCGAGACAGGGTCTCCCTATAGCCCCAGCTGTCCTGGAACTCACTCTGTAGACCAGGCTGGCCTTGAACTCACAAAGATCTGCCTGCCTCTACCTCCCAAGTGCTAGGATTAAAGGTATGTGCCACCATGCCCGGCTCTTTTTTTTTTCTTTATTGATGTTTTATGTATTTCATACATCATTTTTCATTTCTGTTCAGGCATATTCCCCTATTCCATCCCCCACCCCATCCCATCCCAGATCATGCATCTTTCTCTCAGTCTTTTTATTTTTTTCTTATTTTTTTATTTCTGTACGTTGTGTTAGTTTATGTACTGTCTGCACTGTAGGTATGTTGCACCCGTGTCGTGCTAATGCGCCGTTGGAGTGCAGAAGAGGGGTCGGATTCAGGCCCTGGATAAATGGGAAGTCTGCCTGGGAATTGGAGTTACAACGGTTCTCAGCCGCCAGGTGGGGGCGGGTGGTAGGAACCCGGGGCTCGTTCGGCGACGAGCGGTCGGCGCGTGAACCGTAGGCCAGACCGCTCAAGCTCGCTCCAGTCTTTTTGGCTGCAGTAGGAAGTCACAGTGTGTCTCTGCTTGAATTCCATATTATTCTAAAATATGGATACATACTCTCTACCCATATACAGTAATTACAGAGTCTGAAAATAATTGGTGGGTGGATTCTAGAGCCCATTGAGAGATTCACATTATAACAACATAGTTGCTTTCAGATAAACAAAAATATAACCATACTGTCGTTCAGCTTGCCTTTCGTCTAGGGGATTTGGTGTTAGCATCCACAAATGAGGGAAACCATTCTCTGTTTGTCTTTCTGGGACTGTGTCACCTCACTCAGCATAATGGCTTCGAGCTCCATCCATTTACCTGCAAAGTTCATAATGCCATCCTTCTTTACCACTGAATAGTACTCCATTGGGTAGATGTACCACATTTTTGTCATCCACTCATCTGTTGAGGGGCATATGGGTTGGTTCCAGCTCTTTGCTATTGTGAAGAGAGCTGCAGTAAACATGGATGTGCATATATCTTTGAGGTATGATGAGTCTTTGGGGTATATACCCAGGAGTGGTATGATGGGGTCAGGTGGTAAGCTCATTCCGAGTCTTTTTTTTTTTTAATTTTTTTTATTAATTTAAATACAGAAATAAATAATTTCTGTATGTGTATGAATGTACTGTCTGCATGCAAGTCTGTGCATCCGTGTCCTGCAATGCCACGGAGGTCAGAAGAGGGTCTCGGATTCCCCTGGAACTGAAGTTCTCCTGGAATTGGAGTTTCAAACGGTTCTCAGCCGCCATGTGGGTGCTGGGGATCGAACCCAGGTCCTCTGTAAGAGCGGTCGGCACTCTTAACCGCTAGGCCATCTCTCCAGCCCCGCTCATTCCGAGTCTTTTAAGGGTTCTCCACAATGCTTTCCATAGTGGTTGTACAAGTTTACATTCCCACCAGCAGTGGATGAGTGTTCCCCTTTCCCCACAACCCCTCCAGGCATCTGTTGTCTTTTGTTTTCTTGATCTTAGCTAGCCGTACTGGAGTGAGATGATACCTGAGAGTGGTTTTACTTTGCATTTCCTTAATTATTAATGGTATTGGACACTTTTAAAGATGTTTCTCAGCCATCTTTAATTCCTCACTGGTGAAGACTCTGTTCAGCTCTTTACTCCATCTTTTGAGTAGGTCATTTTTCTTCTTCTTTGATTTTTGAGTAGTTTATATATTCTTGACGTTACAGGGCCATAGTCATAAAGACAGCCTGGTACTCGCACAAAAACAGACCAGTTGACCAATGGAACAAAATTGAAGATCCAAATTTGAGCACATACAATTTCAGCCACCTCATATTTGACAAAGGGGCAAATGGAGGAAGGATAGCGTCTTACGCAAATGGTGCTGGCAAAATTGGATCACCATCTGTAGAAGAACAAAATTAAACCCGTACCTCTCACCCTGTATGAAAATAAACTCCAAGTGGATCAAAGACCTCAATGTGAAGCCTGAAACCCTGAAGGTGATAAAAGAAAAAGTTAGCAACAACCTACAAGACATAGGTGTAGGAGGAGACTTTCTAAACCAGACAGCAGCTGCATGGGAAGTAAGGTCAACAGTTGACAAGTAGGACCTCATAAAACTCAAAAGCTTCTGTATAGTGAAAGAAACAATCAAGGAGGTGAGGAGAAAACCCACAGAGTGGGAAGAAATCTTTACCAGTGACACATCTGACAGAGCATTAATGTCAAGAATATATTGTAGTGCTTTTATACTTGTGTTACATTTTATGCTGCTTCTTTCTCTTTTCATTTATCTATCATATGTATATATATATATCCCTCCCTCCCTCTTTCCTTCCCTCCCTCTTTCCCTCCCTTCCTCTTTCCCTCCCTCCCTCCCTCCTTCCCTCCCCACTTCCTTTGGAGACTGGGTCTCCCTGTAGCCCAAGCTGGCCTGGAACTTGCTATGTAGACCAGGCTGGCCTCCAACTCATAGAGCTCCACCTGCCTCTGTCTGGCGAAAG
This sequence comes from Rhizomys pruinosus, assembly GCA_009823505.1. NCBI lineage: Eukaryota > Metazoa > Chordata > Mammalia > Rodentia > Spalacidae > Rhizomys > Rhizomys pruinosus. The sequence continues at coordinate 4,724,857 of VZQC01013763.1, read as the reverse complement.
CTAGTATTAAAGGTGCGTACCACCACACCTAGCTGGATTTTTTAAAAATAATGCTTTATTTTATCCATTGCTTACTATTAATACTCATGACTTGTTGATTGTGGCTATTTAAGAATCTATAGTTTTAATTTTATTCTTGATGTAAAATTGAAGGTTTTTTTTCATCCTACCATGTGTCTTTCATGCCACAGTATTTTTCACATATGCATTCAGTGAGTTGAGAACAACTTCCCATGATTTAAATCTGTATATTTTATTAGCTACTAATTTGAATAAAGTTTTCTTTAATGCTCACTGGATAACCAATATGAGATGGTGACAGGTCACCATTCTCTGCCCCGAAAAACTAGAAGGAGAGAATGGCCAATGCTGGAAGTAAATGGAAATACTAAAGGAATCTCAGGCTGAAATGAGAAAGGAAAACAAACACTCATCCAGTCAGCAGGAAAGGGCAAGAGAAAGCCTTAGTAACAGAATGGATGAAGCAGAAAATAGAATATCAAATCTAGAGGATAACACAGAAGAGCTGAAGAGCTCAAGCAAAGACTATAAAAAATTAAAAAAAAAAAAAACAAACCCACGGAGTGGACTAACCAGGAAATGTGGAACACCATGAAGAAATCATACCTCCACATCATAGAAATAGAGGAAGGAGAAGAATCCCAGGATAACAGTATGGACCAGATCTTCAACAGAATTATAGGAGAAAATATCCCCAAATTGAAAAAGACATACCCATGCAAATACAAGAAGCACATAGAACACCAAATAGACAAGATCAGAAAAGAAAGTTCCCATGCCATATCATAATCAAAATGCTAGATTTTCAAAACAAAGACAGAATACTGAAAGCCTCAGGAGAAAAACAGCAAGTTATCTATACAGGAAAACCCATCAGAATTATAGCTGACTTTTCATTGCAAACAATGAAAGCCAGAAGAGCTTGGACCAAAGTATTCCTAGTACTAAATGACTACAGATGCCAACCCAGGTTACTCTACCCAGAAAAATGTCAGTTATAATTGAAGGAGGAAGGAAAATCTTCCAGGACATAAACAAGATGAAAGAATACATGTCTAGAAAACCAACCCTCTAGAAAATACTCAAAGCAATTCAGTGGACAGAGGAAAGGAGCAGCTATCGTCAAGTGGCAGGAGAGAGTAGTTAATGAAGGTGTAGCCCCTGAAATACATAGACCAAAAATGCAGACAGAAAATAGACGGAAGGGAAGCAATCAGTACACATTTCTCAGTATTAACCCTAAATACTAATGATCTGAACTCCCCAATCAAGAGACAGACTGGGAGAATGGATTCAGAAACTGAATCCATCTTTCTGCCGACTACAGAAAACACACCTCACCTTCAAGGATAGACATCATCTTAATGTGAAAGGCTGGAAAAAATTATTCCAAGCAAATGGTACCAGAAAGCAAGCAGGTGTTGCTATTTTAATATCAGACAAAATAGAATTCAAAGTAAAACTAATCAGAAGAGTTGAGAAGAGGGTCACTACATCCTTATCAAAGGATCAATCAGCCATGGAAATCCCACAATCATAAATATATATGCCCCAAACTATGGTACACCAAACTTCATGAACACAATCATGTAGGACTTAATGGCACAGATCAATCCCAGCACACTAATAGTGGGAGACTTCAGTACTCCACTGAGCCCATTGGACAGATCAGCTGTACAAAAGAATATACTTTTTTTTTTGGACTTTTCGAGCCAGGGTCTCCTTGTAGCTCCAGCTGTCCTGGAACTCACTCTGTAGACCAGGCTGGCCTTGAACTCACAAAGATCCACCTGCCTCTGCCTCCCAAGTGCTAGGACTAAAGGCGTGCACCACCACGCCTGGCCCAAAGAATATACTTTTTACTCAGCACCCTATGGAACAGTCTCCAAAATGTACTATATACTAGGACACAGGGCAAGCCTCAGCAAATACAAAAAAATTGAAATAATTTCACACATCCTAGTGCACCATCACAGTGCAGTAAAGCTTAATATCAACACTAGAAAGAGCCCTACTAACTACAAGAACACATGGAAACTAAACAACATACTACTGAATAATGAATGGGTCAAAGGAAAAATAAAGAAAGAAATAAAAGCATTTCTGGGACTAAATGAAAGGGATGATACAACAAAGCAAAACTTATGAGACAATTAATATCCCCGTGAGGAAAATTCATAGCCCTAAGTGCCTACATTAAGAAATCAGAAAGAACTGGGCATGGTGGCACACGCCTTTAATCCCAGCACTTGGGAGGCAGAGGCAGGCGGATCTTTGTGAGTTCAAGGCCAGCCTGGTCTACAGAGTGAGTTCCAGGACAGCTGGGACTACAGGGAGACCCTGTCTCGAAAAAGACCAAAAAAAAAAAAAANAAAAAAAAAAAAAAGAAATCAGAAAGAGCACAAGTAAATGACTTAACACTATAACTAAAAACACTTTAGAGGGAACAACAAATAAACCCTAAATCTGGCAGAGAGGAAGAAATAACAAAAATCAGAGCAGATATCACTGAAATAGAAACCAAGAAAACAATATAAAAAAAATCAGTGAATCCAAGAGCTGGTTCTTTGAAAGGATGAACAAGATAGATAGACCTTTAAAGCCCAGTTGATGAAAAGAAAGAAAGAATGAATTCCAAATCAACAAAATTAGAGATGAAAGGGAAACATCACAACAGATAGTGAAAAGATTCAGACAATCATACAGGAACACTTAAAAAACTTATACTCCACTAAATATTGAAAACCCAAGAGAAAGAGATGAATACCTGAAATCATGGAATCCACCAAAATTTAACCAGGAAGAGATCGACAGCCTAAATCGACCAATAATAAAGGAGGAATTTGAAACTGTGATTTAAAAAGCCTCCCAACTTAAAAAAAAGCCCAGGCATAGATAGATTCATGGCAGAATTCTGTAAGACATTTAAAGAAGACCTATATTAAGATGTTTATTAAAAAAAAGATGTTTATTTTAACATGACTCCAAATAATGATTGGAAATAGTGTTGTTATTTTTAAACAAAGAATAATAAGTCTGTTCTTGGGCCACATTCTTTTATTATCACTTTCATGATGGAACCCATCATGAGCTCTTCAAGGGAATGTTAGCTGCAGGCTGGCTGAGCTCCTGTAGCTACCTAGGTTTTCAGATGCTGTTCTGCCCTACCATAAGTATCTAGTTGTGTTTAAGATCTGCCACCTGTTCTCCTAAGAAGCTTGATAACATTGATAGGAATGAAGAAAGATATTAATATGTTAAATCTCTCATACCTGAAATGTTGCTTTTCACCTTTAGAAATAAATGTGTAATTGCATTCTAGGTATTTTAACTGTAAAGTTGTAGTCATCTTTATTTTGTTTCCCTATTAGAAGTATATATATTTTGTTTCACCATTAGAAGTATACTTGTAAGCCGGGTATGGTGGCGTAGGCCTTTAATCCCAGTACTTGGGAGGCAGAGTCAGGTGGATCTCTGTGAGTTCAAGGCCAGCCTGGGCTACAGAGTGAGCTCCAGGACAGCTGGTACTAAAAGGGAGACCCTGTCTCAAAAATACCAAAAAAAGAAAAAAGAAGGGCTGGAGAGATGGCCTAGCAGTTAAGAGCGCCGACCGCTCTTACAGAGGACCCGGGTTCGATCCCCAGCACCCACATGGCGGCCGAGAACCATCTGAAACTCCAATTCTAGGAGAACTCCAGTTCCAGGGGAATCCGACGCCCTCTTCTGACCTCCGTGGCATTGCATGACACGGGTGCACAGACCTGCATGCAGACAGTACATTCATACACATACAGAAATAAATAAAATTAAAAAAAAATAAAAGTGCCGAGGACCGGGCTTTGATCCCCAGCACCCACATGGCTGCTGAGAACCTTCTTTAACCCCATCTTTAACAACAGTTCCAGGGGAATCCGATGCCCTCTTCTGACCTCCGTGGCATTGCATGACACAGGTGCACAAACCTACATGCAGACAGTACATTCATACACATAAAAAAATAAAAAATTTAAAAAATGTAAAAAAAGTATACTTGTACTTTATTTCAATGATGTATTTAGTGCAGATTGTTGATTCCCATAGTCAACTTTTTTTTTAATGCTCACAGCTTAGCTTCCATAATAATTAGTACTGCTTAAATGCCTGTACATCCAGTTGCTTGTGCTTTGTTAGTATGACTAAAAAGGTATCACTGGATAAGCTGTCAACCCATGAAGGGAAACAACCTGAACAGACTAGAGTCCAAAATGACAACTCCAAAGAAAGTAGACTGTTTTCTTCTCACCCACTTGTGCCCCTTTCCCAAAGCCTAGGGAACAAATTGCGGAAGAGGAGGTGTGGTAGAATGTAAGGGCTGCGGAGAGATAGGGGTGAATCATGAGACTACAACAATATAGACTGGACCCCTAATTGATCAACATGCCTGTGCATACAGGCATCACCAACTGGACTATGGGAACCTTGGGTTGTTCAAAATTTGGACAAAGATACTTGCAAAATGCACCAATTACCTAATTGTACGACAAACTGAGTAACATCAATGTTATCTGAAAACAACTGTGTTATTATATTGTAGAATCCCTTAAAAATAAACAAATAAAAGAGGAAAAAATCAAATTTATCTTTAAACAATGGCAAAAGCATATCTATATATGTATACATAATATTTATATATAAAGAATTTGGCTTGGGTTTTTTAAATTTTCATTTTATTATTTTTATTTCATGTGTATAAGTGTATTGACTGCAAGTAGATAGGATGAACCTGTGTTGTGCCATGCCCTTGGATACCCTGGAACTGGAGTTATGGACAGTTGTTAGCCACCACATTGTACTGGGAATGGAACCCAGGTCCTCTGCAAAAGCAGCCGGTACTTAACCACTGAGCCATCTCTCCAGTCCCAAAGGATTGTTTAAAATCAGTCTCTTATGATTTATTATCAGTAAATGTTTGGTTTGTATACCTGTATTAGAGACCTATACAGCCAGATCATATATACCTTGGGAGTAAAGGGGTACCGTATGGGGAGAGTTTAGGAAGTCTCTTTCAAATAATGGGATGGTAAGAGAGCCCTACTGCTCTGTTCTCTTAGCTTTCAAGGTAGCTTCTGGGGAGAGGTATATAGTGAAAGGCACTGGTGTCTAGGGCAGATCCTTTGTCTTCCCAGGTAGACTTTCGAGGCCTTTGAGCTTCAGTTGCCCAGTCTAAAATGAAATATATCTAGCGTCCTATCTTGCTCTGACATCTAGAGATAAATCCTCAGTTAGAAGCTCAGAGTCGACAGCCTGTCGTTGGCATGGCACAGTAGCCGTCACCTCCAATTCCCTGGGTCCATCCATCTGACTCTGTCATCAGTGGCTGCACAGTAGAATCTCTTAAAGGGGCTTTTAAAATCCTGCTATCCCCCGATTATGGTGCGAATGCCTTTGATACCAGTACTAGAGAGTCAGAGAACAGGTGGATCTCTGTGAGTTCTAGGTGACATAGTGAGACCCTGTCTCAATAAAACAAAACAAAAACTGCTGTTCAGGCCTCCCCCGACTCACCTTCCACACACAGAAGAGTTCTGCTTTAATTGGCCTGCAGTGTGGCCCAGGCACACTGCAGGCCAATTTTCTAAAGCTCCCAGGTGAATGTGTAGCCAGGGTTAAATATTGATCTAACCCACCAAAGCACTCTAATTTCATCCACCCAAGTTGTGCTTTCATAAATGTAGTCACTGTGACTGGAATTTCTTTTCATAAAATCCAATAACATTAGTACCACCGGAGTCAAATCTCAAAACAGATGTGAATTTTCATTTTATTTGTGTGCCTTGCTTAAACAAACTTAGGCAGTACACCAAAGTTTCAAAATCCAGTCAGCACGCCTGATTGTGTTTGTGTGTGTACCGTTGCTGCTGCCATTGGAAACTATTATGATGTTGATTCTTTCCTCAGGGACTAAGATGAATGAATTCTGTAATAACCAAAAGGTTCTAGATCAATCTGACCCAATAAATGACTGGGTAGATGGAAGAAATCACACAAAGTATTGGTTTAACCCAAGTGCAATACTTGCTCTTTGGAAAGAGCTTATGTCAGACCTAGCCTGAGACACAACACTGACCTAAGCTGGAAGTGGTAGTGGTGTGGATTGGGGGGGTGTCACCCGGGAACCACTGACTTCCAGAGGCCCCAGGCTATCTTATGTACTGTCAGTCTCTCTTGTGGGCATCTGTTAGAGGGAAGTTGACTTTCTAAAGCACATCATCTAAATGTGATATGGTGACATATGAAGTTCAGGAAGAATCCAAACACTCTTATAAATTAAAAGATTGACTTTTTCTTTATGGGGAAAAAAAGCATTTTTTAAAATTTTATTTTTTATGCTGAAGCTGTTAATCGTTTCTAGGAGTTTCTGGTGGAGTTTTTAGCATCCCTTAAGTAAACAATCATATCATCAGCAAATAGGGATAGCTTGACTTTCTCTTTTCCAATTATTACTCCCTTAATTTCCTTTTCTTGCCTTATTGCTCTAGCAAGTGTTTCAAGTACTATATTGAAGAGGAGTGGTGACAGGGGGCAGCCTTGCCGAGTTCCTACCTTTAAAGGGAATGCTTCTGTCATTTCCCCATTTAGGATGATATTGGCTGTGGGTTTCCTGTATATGGCTTTGATTACATTGAGGAATGATCCCTCCAATCCAATTCCTTCTAGGACTTTAAGCATGAAGGGATGCTGGATTTTGTCAAAGGCTTTTTCAGCATCAATTGAGATGATGGTGTGGTTTTTGTCTTTGATTCCATTTATGTGTTTGATGATGTTTATTGATTTTCGTATGTTGAACCATCCCTGCATCTCTGGTATGAATCCAACTTGGTCATGATGGATGATCTTCTTGATGTGGGTCTGTATGCGATTTGCCAGTATTCTGTTTAGAATTTTGGCATCTGTGTTCATGAGGGAGATGGGTCTATAATTCTCCTTTTT